>CM071913.1:21991087-22056917 GCA_036785865.1 Coffea canephora | reverse complement strand
TTAGGGACTGAAGGCCGAACAGGAATTTAAAAAAACGGGACTGGACCCGAACAGAAAATTAAACGGGACTGACCCGAACAGGAATTTACACGGACTACCCGAACAAAAATTAAACGGGACTGACCCGAACCCCCAATTTAAACGGGGACTGACCCGAACAGAACGAAATCAAAGGGACGCACAGCTAGTGGGGGACTGGACCCGGCTTAGCAGGCAATGAAATGAAATGGCTCACTCGGCGGGACTTAACCTCACGCTCCAGTGGCTGTGAAAATGCAACTACACACTGGCGGGACTAAACTCCAGCTCCAGTACGATTCGAATGAAAGTGCTTACCGGCGGGACAAAACCCAGCTCCAATAAGCAACTGTAAAGTGAAATGCTACTAGGCGGGACACAAACCCTAAGCTCCAATAGCATAAATAAAATGCTTACTGTGTTGAGAACGCCGTCCAAAACGCTAATTATTTTCCTAGGGTTATTTCCCCTTAATTGCATGTTTTCTGTATTTTCTGGCTTAGAAATATTTTCTGAGAGGATTTTATGAGCAATTATAGTTTTAAGATGATTTTTCTAGCATTGGTGAGTTTTTAGAAAATTAAGAATAAATATTGGACGTGGGACCCACTAGTGCGAAAAGTTCGGAAAAATTCGGCCAATAAGGTTAAGTTTCGGATACTGTTAAAAGTTTATCGGGTATTAAGAGATAAGTAGGGTGTGTGAAGTGGTTGATGTGAGAGAGAAAAGAATGATAAGGATGCATTTAATAGAGTGACACATGTCACTTTCTTATTGGTTGAACTTTTAAGAATTACTATTCATTGTCTTGACTTATTTGACCAAGGGATTAAATATCCAAAATTCACCAAAAATCACCATTTTTCTCTCCTTGTTGGCCGGCCACCTTGAGCAAGAAAGGAAGGAGATTTCTTCAATTTTCAAGCTTCTACTTGGTGCAAATCAACCAAAAACATTTGCTTCCATCCATTTCACTCCATAAAATCCTATCTTCTAGTGTTAGTGAGTGTAGAGGTGAACTTTGTTTGAAGGATTAAGGTGCCCAACATCCTCCTCTCTCTTGGTTCTTGGTAAGTGAAGCTTGAAACACCTTATTACCTCTAATGATACTTATTTTGTGCTTAATGGGGGCATGAGAGAAGGAATATATGATTTGTTTCTTGATTTGGTTTGTTTTGGTGAAGTTTTCCATTTTATGATGATTTTTCTGGTTTAATTGGATTATGATGGTGTGGTTGTTGGTGATGATTGGCAATGGACTAAAATGACTCTAGTGGGTGTGAAAGGTGGATAAATGCAACCAATTTTGGATTTGGTGTGAAAATTGAAAAGTTAGGGTTCTTAAATCCCAATTCTGTCCGGTTTTAGATCACTGGGTTAGAGGCCGAATTAGACTTTGCTCAAAACATGAAAGTTGTAGGTATTGATGTGATTGAGATGCCTGTAAAATTTCAGGTCATTTGGATTAATGTGAATGAGTTATGACGAAATTACTGTAGCTGTTCTGCTTTGGACAGAATGCGAAAACTGCGATAGTAATTGGCCATTTTGACTGGAATTGGTTTGGATTTTGGAGTTGGTGTCTTCTGATGAAATGTAGCTGAGTGTCTTAGCTAACATATGCCTTTGGAATTTCGGCATTTGGACTTGTATGGACTGAGATATACCGATTACAGTTTTTTGTGTTTTGCGAACCTGTTTTAGGAATTCTGGGTTAGTATTTGGCATATTTGACCTAGTTGTGTTACGAACTGGATTGAGTGGTCTTCTACATTATTGTAGCCCTGTTTCATAGCTTCGAAACGGTGGGTCTTACACCCCATCCGATAACCGTAGAAGAATTTACGCCATTACCGCATAATGAGTGTAAAAACGTTTTCTATTTGGGGGCCAAGAATAAGGCCATTTTCTAATTTCTGGTTTGCTATTATGCTCATTATGTATATGAAACCCTATTGGGGTTTTTTAGCGTTGCTATATGACTCGTATCGATCTCATTGTATGTGTTATATGTCTAGGGCTTGAATATGCACGACGGCTTGGTGATCGTGGTACATGAATACCACTTACTTGCTTGGTGAGATACCACTCACTAAATTGTTACTATGTGGCTTTGTTAAATGTTATGTGATGCCTTGATGGCTTACTCGAATATGGAAATTGATTAAGGTGAGGGTGTACTTGACCGCCCTCACCTCTTTTGATATTGTCACTGAATGGCTACCGTTTATTGCATTACTGAACTTGATATATTGGTTGGTGAATCCATTTCATGGAAACTGAATTGATGTCGTTTGGACGATGTCCAACGGCCTTACTGCATTACTGAGCTCAATCCCGTTTGGTAGTCAATTGGATCGAGCCGGCGAGGGCTTGGTCGTGAAGATTGAATTGCCACGGGGACTGTACTGGGGAACCTTGTGGTAATGAGACCCTTGGTTCCGGTAAACTCGAGTATTACCAAAAACATTACTGAATGGAGGGCGGGCCCGGTTGGGGTATGTTGGGTGGAAGGAATGGGAGTAAAGTGAGGTCTACGGTTTGATACTTTTGACATTGACGGAGGGTCAATGAGGTTGGATCAAGATTGCAAGCGCGGAAATGGGCTCTTGAGAGCCGACTGTATCCTTTTACCGTTGTACTTCATTGCTTATCGGTACTTTAAATGATTTGCTATGCTTAAGTGACTTTGATTCTTATGTAGTGGTATACCACTGGGCTTTAGCTCATTCCGTGTCATTTGTTTTCCTTACAGGAATGAACACTTTTGGAAAGATTTTGATAGTTGGATGACAAGTTGAGCTCTTGTACATGTAATTTTGTTTAGCTCCTTGAGGGTGATAACCCTAAGTGTATAGCTTTCTTTAATGAAGGGCTTGTGTTGGCCTAAATGTATTGGTATGAACTAATGAGATCGCTTGTACGCCATTTGGCTTGTAAATGTTGATTTCCAATGTATATATATGCTTGGCTGTGATTTGAATGAATTTCGGATCGATACGATTTCAAACGAAAACGGAAAAATTTTTGGCGAGGATGAACAGTAGCAAATCCGGCCAGGAATCCGGCCAGAAACTGGCCGGATTGCCTGAGGAAAAATTGGAAATCCGGCCAGTTGCATTCGGCTTGGAATCCGGCCAGACAATCCGGCCGGAATCTTGGCCGGATTGCCGGCCGGATTGCGAGGGAGTTTTGAAAATTTTTATTTTACTCTCGGCCCAGTATCCGGCCAGGTTCTGGCCGGTTTCCGACGTGGCCTGCACTATTCATTTCGGCTTCGATTTTCGTTTTTTTTTAAAATTTTGTGATTTTGGTTTGTTTGCGCGCAAAGGTATGTTCCGGAACGTTATAGATTGACGTAAACTGTACCGTTAGTCCTGGCGAGAGCTGGGCAGGCAGTCCGCTAACCCCTTTGGTTTGCCTTAGGGGAAGGTGGGGCTGTCACAGGTGGTATCAGAGCCTAGGTTTGAACTACCCTGGGTGTGATAGAAGTGCTGGACTTGAGGATGCTTTTGTTTATACCTATTAAGGTTATTCATGTTATTTCTTCCTTTGCTATAGGATGGATGCGAGTGGAGATCCGAGTGACCGTCCGGCGGGAGATCGTCCTCGTAGCACGTTGCCGCCAATTAAGTATCAACTTAGGCAGAAGGGGGCCGTGGTGCGTTGGAGCCCGGCCAGCCGCGTTCGACAGTGCGAGTGCCGTAGCAATTATGCCTACCCAAATACACTAGTTTGTCGGTGGCAAAGGAACGCGAGGAGTTTGCTAAGGAAAATACTAAGCTTGAAGCTGCGGTTGCTACATTGGAGGCTGAGGTGGCTCAGGCGAAGGCGACCAATGACAAGCAAGCCGCACGTATCATGGAGCTAGAGTATGACGTGAATGAGGCGGAGGACCGAGTTAATGAGTTATGTGATCAACTGAGGGATGGTCGCGAGCGTGAGGTCAAGCGAGCTCGCAAAGTGAGGGGTCGTGCTGAGGCGATCCTTAACCTATGCGACGATGGACTCGAGGAGTCTAGCGATGAGGCCTCGTATGCTGGGGCCGAGGCTGGGGAGGAATCTACCCCATCGCCTGGGTCTCAGACCCCGGCAACCGACTAAGTTATGATATCTAGGCACCTTTTGGCTAGTGGTGGTTTTGAATGTACATAAGGAGAGGGATAGAGCCTTAGCTAACCGTTTTGGATGTAGAGTTAGCTACGTGTAAATCTCTTTTGATAGACCTATCCTCAGGTGGATCTTTTGTGTACGTACGTGCTTTGGCCGTACTTGACTGACTGATTGTAAATCTGTGTTTGGCTTGTATATATGTGTGCTTGTGATCTTGTTTGAAATGCATCAATATGTGTTTTTGTGCAAAGTTAAGTATCGCTTATATGTTCTACTGCTGCTTTGGTATAGTACTTTTGCCTAGACCAAGTATACCTTATGGAAGGAACACGAAGTGGTCGGGGACGCGGGCGCGGTAGGCGACCCACACCGGTTAGGGAAACGGGGGAAGCTTCTACTGGACCAAATCCTGAACCCCAGATAGACCCCAACGTTCAAATAACTGCTGCTATGCAGCAAATGACCAACCTACTTGCACAAGTAGTGCAACAACAGAGCCAAAACCCAAACCCTAACCCCGAAAACCCTGGCCACCATACCGAGAGCCAAGATAGAGCTCTAGAACGTTTTCAAAAGTTTTCCCCGCCAAAGTTTATTGGGGGACCCGACCCTGATGTGGCTGAGAAATGGCTTGAGAAAATGGTTGATATATTCGCGGCCCTACACTACCCGGACGAACGGCAGGTCACTTTTGCCGTGTTCCAACTGGAGGGGGCTGCCCGTTCCTGGTGGAACGTAATTAGGCAGAAATGGGAGCGAGAGCAGACTCCGAGGACGTGGGTGAACTTCATCCGGGAATTTAATGCCAAGTTTTTCCCTCCTCTAGTCCAGGAGAGGAAGGAGGACGAGTTTATCCGGCTCCGGCAAGGGGCTCAGACTGTGGCGGAGTACGAGAGTCAGTTTACCCGCCTGTCCAAATTCGCGCCTGAATTGATCATGACCGAGCAACGACGGGTGAGGCGCTTTATTCAGGGCTTGAACGTTGAGATCCAGAAAGACCTCGCGGCGGCTCAAATCACCCCGTTTAGCGAGGCAATGGAAAAAGCCCAACGGGTAGAGAGTGCACGGCTGCAGGTCCGAAACTTCCAGGCTAAAAAGCGTGGTTTTCCTGGGAGTACGTCTGGACAAGGTGAGAAGAGCACTCCTTCCAAGTTTGGACGAGGAATGGGTGGTGGTCAACAGTCCGGATCAGGCAGAGGGACTCCGTTCAGGGGTGGTCAAGCTGGGCGAGGACCGAGGGGAAACGTTCAGAGTGGCTCGGCTTCTGCACCTCGCGGTCCCTGTGGGCACTGTGGAAAGTTGAACCACACCGAAGACAATTGCTGGAGGAAACAGGGGAAATGCCTGCGGTGTGGAAGTGCGGACCATCAACTAGTTACATGTCCGGTCCTGAAACAAGACGGAAAGGGGGGCCAACTACCATCGAGGACCAATACTGGATCGGCCAAGGGAGACGGATCCAAACCAAAAGTTCCGGCTAGGGTATATTCCTTAGAGCCCTACCAGATCCCAGAGTCTTCCGAGGTCGTAGAAGGTACGATCCCTATTTTCCACCGCTTTGCCAAAGTTTTAATTGATCCTGGGGCCACTCATTCGTTTGTTAACCCTGATTTCATGTGTGGCATCGATATAAAACCTGCTAGCTTACCATATGACTTAGAGGTTAGTACACCTACGGGGAATCAACGTTTGGTGACTAGTATGGTTTATAAGGATTGCGATGTATGGGTAGGTGAAAGGAGGTTCTTAGGAGACCTGATTAGTTTGTCCATTAAGGGGTATGATGTGATTTTGGGTATGGACTGGTTAGCTAAATATAACGCCCAACTGGACTGTAAAACGAAAATAGTTGAATTTCGCATTCCGGGCGAGGCAACCTTAAGGTTAGATATAAGGGGTAGGTTAGCCTCATCTGCTCTCATTTCGGGCATTCGAGCTAGGAAACTGATAAGTAGAGGGGCGCAAGGATATTTGGCCTTTCTAATTAATATCCCTACGGATAAGTTGAAAGTGGAAGACGTGGCCGTAGTGAGGGAATTTCCGGATGTGTTTCCTGATGAGTTAGGGGCTTTACCTCCGGAAAGAGAGATAGAATTTCGAATAGATCTTTTACCTGGAACTGCACCTATCTCGAAAACCCCTTACCGAATGGCGCCTGCAGAACTTAAGGAGCTGAAGTTGCAATTGCAAGACCTTTTGGAGCGGGGATTCATTCACGAGAGTGAGTCTCCTTGGGGAGCTCCGGTCCTATTTGTGAAGAAAAAGGATGGAACGTTGAGGATGTGCATTGATTACCGGGGGCTGAACAACGTGACCATCAAGAATAAGTATCCACTGCCCCACATCGATGAGTTGTTTGACCAGTTGCAGGGAGCAGTGGTCTTCTCGAAGTTGGACCTCCGACAGGGATACTATCAGTTATTGATTAGGAAGGAGGACATTCCAAAAACTGCTTTCAATTCAAGATATGGGCATTACGAGTTCGCCGTTATGCCCTTTGGACTGACCAATGCTCCCGCCGCCTTCATGGACCTAATGCATAGGATTTTTAAACCCTATCTAGACCGGTTTGTCGTGGTGTTCATTGACGACATTTTGGTCTACTCTAAGTCACGTGAGGAGCATGAGGAACATTTGAGAGTGGTGTTGCAGACCTTGAGGGAACATCAGCTGTATGCCAAGTTTAGCAAATGCGAGTTCTGGTTGGAGAAAGTGGCATTTCTAGGGCACGTGATCTCTCATGAAGGTATTTCGGTGGACCCGGCGAAGGTTGAGGCCGTGACAAATTGGAAGAGGCCAGAAACCCCCACGGAAATTCGTAGCTTTCTAGGGCTAGCTGAGTACTACCGAAGGTTCATTAAGGATTTTTCCAAACTGGAAGGACCTCTAACTGACTTGACAAAGAAACATGGCCAGTTTATCTGGAACGGCCGATGCGAAACGAATTTTCAGGAATTAAAGAAAAGATTGACCATGGCTCCGGTGCTGGCCTTGCCAAATGGAGTGGACGGGTTTGCAGTATATGCAGACGCGTCGCGAGAAGGATTGGAATGCGTTTTGATGCAGAACCGGAATGTGATTGCTTTTGCCTCTAGGAAATTGAAGCTTCACGAGCAGAACTACCCGACTCACGATCTAGAATTAGCTGCAGTTGTGTTCGCACTGAAAAAGTGGAGGCATTACCTATATGGGGTGACCTTCGAAGTGTTTTCGGATCACAAGAGTCTTAGGTACCTCTTCTCCCAGAAGGAACTGAACATGAGGCAACGGCGATGGATGGAATTTCTGGAGGACTACGATTGTACAATCAACTACCATCCGGGAAAGGCAAATGTAGTAGCGGATGCCTTGAGTCGTAAAGTGCAAGTAGCAGGGCTAATGATTAAGGAATGGGATTTGCTAGAGTCCGTGTGCGAGTGGAAACCCTGTCTTGGGAGTCATAAGGTGATATTTAGCAATGTAAGGGTGACATCCACTCTACTGGAACGTATAAAAGAGGCGCAAGGCGAGGATTTGATGGTACGGAAGTGGAGAGAGAAATTGGAAAAGGGAGAAACTACGGACTTTAATTTGAGTCCCGAGGGTATTTTGAAGTATCGAAACCGAATCGTAGTACCAAAGGATGAATCGTTGAAAGCAGAAATTCTGGAGGAAGCTCATCGGTCCAAGTATACAATCCATCTGGGTAGCAGCAAGATGTATCAAGACCTGAAAGGGACCTATTGGTGGGATAATATGAAGAGGGAAATAGCTCAATACGTGCAGAAATGTCTTATTTGCCAGCAAGTGAAGGCAGAGCATCAAAAACCATCGGGTCTGTTACAACCCTTAGAGATACCCGAGTGGAAGTGGGAAAACATCACAATGGACTTCGTTTCCGGTTTACCGAGGACGCAAAGAGGACACGATGCCGTTTGGGTGATCGTTGATCGATTAACCAAGTCGGCCCATTTCTTGCCGGTGAACATGAAGTATTCAATGGATCAGTTGGCCCGACTGTACATGGACGAAGTGGTAAGACTACACGGTGTTCCTGTGAGCATCGTTTCCGATCGGGATCCACGGTTTGTATCACGATTTTGGCAGAAATTCCAAGAAACCCTGGGGACGAAACTCAATTTGAGCACTACTTATCATCCTCAGACGGATGGCCAGTCGGAACGGACGATTCAGACGCTAGAAGACATGCTACGAACCTGTATTCTGGACTTTGGAGGCAACTGGGGTCAGCACATGACCTTAGTCGAATTTGCATATAACAATAGTTTCCATTCGTCGATTCAAATGGCTCCGTACGAAGCTCTCTACGGACGCAAGTGCCGCTCACCGATTTACTGGGACGAAGTAGGTGAAAAGAAAACACTGGACCCGGCAACCATTCCCTGGATGGAAGAGGCTCAGGAAAAGGTCAAGTTAATTCGGCAACGACTTCAAACAGCTCAAAGTCGACAAAAGAGCTACGCGGATAATCGAAGGAAAGACTTGGAGTTTGAAGTTGGAGACTACGTATTCCTCAAGATCACACCCTTACGAAGTCTTACAGCGGGGAAAGGAAAGAAACTCCAACCACGGTACGTCGGACCCTACAAGATCCTTCAGAGGGTTGGAGCGGTCGCGTATCGATTGGAACTACCGTCTAGTCTCTCTCGAATCCACGATGTATTCCACGTCTCGATGCTAAAGAAGTACCATCCTGATCCATCCCATGTATTGCAACCGGAGGATATCGAAGTGGATGAATCACTGGCCTATGAAGAGAAACCAGTCGAAATACTCGATTGAAAAGTCAAAGAACTCAGAAATAAGCGGATTCCGCTAGTGAAAGTGCTGTGGAGGAACCACGGAGTTGAGGAAGCTACCTGGGAGATGGAAGAGGAAATGCGAAAGAAATACCCAAACCTTTTTGGAAATTAAGGTGAGAAATTTCGAGGACGAAATTCTTTTAAGGGGGGGAGAGTGTGAGAACCCGTAAAACCCTAATTATTTTCCTAGGGTTTATTTCCCCTTAATTGCATGTTTTCTGTATTTTCTGGCTTAGAAATATTTTCTGAGAGGATTTTATGAGCAATTATAGTTTTAAGATGATTTTTTCTAGCATTGGTGAGTTTTTAGAAAATTAAGAATAAATATTGGACGTGGGACCCACTAGTGCGAAAAGTTCGGAAAAATTCGGCCAATAAGGTTAAGTTTCGGATACTGTTAAAAGTTTATCGGGTATTAAGAGATAAGTAGGGTGTGTGAAGTGGTTGATGTGAGAGAGAAAAGAATGATAAGGATGCATTTAATAGAGTGACACATGTCACTTTCTTATTGGTTGAACTTTTAAGAATTACTATTCATTGTCTTGACTTATTTGACCAAGGGATTAAATATCCAAAATTCACCATTTTTCTCTCCTTGTTGGCCGGCCACCTTGAGCAAGAAAGGAAGGAGATTTCTTCAATTTTCAAGCTTCTACTTGGTGTAAATCAACCAAAAACATTTGCTTCCATCCATTTCACTCCATAAAATCCTATCTTCTAGTGTTAGTGAGTGTAGAGGTGAACTTTGTTTGAAGGATTAAGGTGCCCAACATCCTCCTCTCTCTTGGTTCTTGGAAAGTGAAGCTTGAAACACCTTATTACCTCTAATGATACTTATTTTGTGCTTAATGGGGGCATGAGAGAAGGAATATATGATTTGTTTCTTGATTTGGTTTGTTTTGGTGAAGTTTTCCATTTTATGATGATTTTTCTGGTTTAATTGGATTATGATGGTGTGGTTGTTGGTGATGATTGGCAATGGACTAAAATGACTCTAGTGGGTGTGAAAGGTGGATAAATGCAACCAATTTTGGATTTGGTGTGAAAATTGAAAAGTTAGGGTTCTTAAATCCCAATTCTGTCCGGTTTTAGATCACTGGGTTAGAGGCCGAATTAGACTTTGCTCAAAACATGAAAGTTGTAGGTATTGATGTGATTGAGATGCCTGTACAATTTCAGGTCATTTGGATTAATGTGGAATGAGTTATGACGAAATTACTGTAGCTGTTCTGCTTTGCACAGAATGCGAAAACTGCGATAGTAATTGGCCATTTTGACTGGAATTGGTTTGGATTTTGGAGTTGGTGTCTTCTGATGAAATGTAGCTGAGTGTCTTAGATAACATATGCCTTTGGAATTTCGGCATTTGGACTTGTATGGACTGAGATATACCGATTACAGTTTTTTGTGTTTTGTGAACCTGTTTTAGGAATTCTGGGTTAGTATTTGGCATATTTGACCTAGTTGTGTTACGAACTGGATTGAGTGGTCTTCTACATTATTGTAGCCCTGTTTCATATCTTCGAAACGGTGGGTCTTACACCCCCATCCGATAACCGTAGAGAATTTTACGCCATTACCGCATAATGAGTGTAAAACAGTTTTCTATTTGGGGGCCAAGACTAAGGCCATTTTCTAATTTCTGGTTTGCTATTATGCTCATTTATGTATATGAAACCCTATTGGGGTTGTGTTTAGCGTTGCTATATGACTCGTTATCGAGTCTCATTGTATGTGTTATATGTTCTAGGGCTTGAAGGTAGTGCACGACGGCTTGGTGATCGTGGTACATGAAATACCACTTACTTGCTTGGTGAGTATACCACTCACTAAATTGTTACTATGTGGCTTTGTTAAATGTTATGTGATGCCTTGATGGCTTACTCGAATATGGAAATTGATTAAGGTGAGGGTGTACTTGACCGCCCTCACCTCTTTTGATATTGTCACTGAATGGCTACCGTTTTATTGCATTACTGAACTTGATATATTGGTTGGTGAATTCCATTTCATGGAAACTGAATTGATGTCGTTTGGACGATGTCCAACGGCCTTACTGCATTATTGAGCTCAACCCCGTTTGGTAGTCAATTGGATCGAGCCGGCGAGGGCTTGGTCGTGAAGATTGAATTGCCACGGGGACTGTACTGGGGAACCTTGTGGTAATGAGACCCTTGGTTCCGGTAAACTCGAGTATTACCAAAAACATTACTAAATGGAGTGCGGGCCCGATTGGGGTATGTTGGGTGGAAGGAATGGGAGTAAAGTGAGGTCTACGGTTTGATACTTTTGACATTGACGGAGGGTCAATGAGGTTGGATCAAGATTGCAAGCGCGGAAATGGGCTCTTGAGAGCCGACTGTATCCTTTTACCGTTGTACTTCATTGCTTATCGTGTACTTTAAATGATTTGCTATGCTTAAGTGACTTTGATTGCTTATGTAGTGGTATACCACTGGGTTTTAGCTCATTCCGTGTCATTTGTTTTCCTTACAGGAATGAACACTTTTGGAAAGATTTTGATAGTTGGATGACAAGTTGAGCTCTTGTACATGTAATTTTGTTTAGCTCCTTGAGGGTGATAACCCTAAGTGTATAGCTTTCTTTAATGAAGGGCTTGTGTTGGCCTAAATGTATTGGTATGAACTAATGAGATCGCTTGTACGCCATTTGGCTTGTAAATGTTGATTTCCAATGTATATATATGCTTGGCTGTGATTTGAATGAATTTCGGATCGATACGACTTCAAACGAAAACGGAAAAATTTTTGGCGAGGATGATCAGTAGCAAATCCAGCCAGGAATCCGGCCAGAAACTGGCCGGATTGCAGGCCGGATTGCCTGAGGAAAAATTGGAAATCCGGCCAGTTGCATTCGGCCTGGAATTCGGCCAGACAATCCGGCCGGAATCTTCGCCGGATTGCCGGCCGGATTGCGAGGGAGTTTTGAAAATTTTTATTTTACTCTCGGCCCAGTATCCGGCCGGAAATCCGGCCAGATTCTGGCCGGTTTCCGACGTGGCCTGCACTATTCATTTCGGCTTCGATTTTCGTTTTTTTTTAAATTTTGTGATTTTGGTTTGTTTGCGCGCAAAGGTATGTTCCGGAACGTTATAGATTGACGTAAACTGTACCGTTAGTCCTGGCGAGAGTTGGGCAGGCAGTCCGCTAACCCCTTTGGTTCGCCTTAGGGGAAGGTGGGGCTGTCACATACTGGCGGGACAAACCCAACTCCAATACCAATGTAAATGAAATGCTTATCGGCGGGACAAACCCAGCTCCAATAGCAATGTAAATGAAATGCTTACTGGCGGGACAAACCCAACTCCAATAGCAATAAAATGCTTTGACAATCGGACAGTGGGATCAAACCCGAGCCTGCCGTGATGAACTTGATTTGATTTTTGACTTTGATTTTTTGATTTTTTTGATTTTTTGATTTTTCGATTTTTTTTTTATTTTTCCTGACTGAGAGAGATTTGTCGAAATAATTTGCCCCAGTGTGATGAATTGGTCAGTGGGATTAAACCCGAGCCTGCCCAATGAAATGTTGGCGGCACGAAATCTAGGCCCAATGGGATGTTGTGAAGTTGGCGGCACGAAGTCCAGGCCCAACGAGATCTTGTGAAGTTGGCGGCACGAAATCCAGGCCCAACGTGATGTTTGGAATGTTGGCGGCACGAAATCCAGGCCCAACGTGATGTTTGGAATGTTGGCGGCACTAAATCCAGGCCCAACGTGAACTTTGTGAAGTTGGCAGCACCCAGTCCAGGCCCAACGTGAACTTTGCGATGTTGGCGGCACCAAATCGCCCAACGTGATATTGTGAATGTTGGCGGCACAAAATCCAGGCCCAACGTGATGTTTGGATGTTGTGAATGTTGGCGGCACTAAATCCAGGCCCAACGTGATGTTGTGAATGTTGGCGGCACAACGTCCAGGCCCAACGTGCTTTTTGTGAAATTGGCGGCATAAAATCCAGGCCCAACTTGATCTTTGGAATGTTGGCGGTACGAAGTCCAGGCCCAACGGGATATTTGGAATGTTGGCGGCACGAAATCTAGGCCCAACGGGATGTGATGTTTGGGATGTTTGTGAATGGTCAGTGGGATAAGACCCAGTCCTGCCATCCAATTGGTCAAGAAATTGAATTTGGTTTTCCAAGAAACAAGAATTTGAACTTGATTTTTGACTTTTGAATTTTTCTGATTTTTCGAGAGAATCTTTTTCAAAAATAATTTGCCTCCAGTGTAGGGCCCTTTTCCCTTCTTTCTTCTCTTTCCTCGACATCGGCCTTCCACATCACCAGATGCTCTTTCGTTGATTTCAACTATGAATACCTGCACAGGGGGGCTTAACAAAGCATGACATGCACTTAAATTCCATGAAAAGAGCAGCGGGATTGATTTGAAAAATGTTATTATTTGATTTTGGACAAAAATCTCAAATGTATTACAAAAAATTTGCCCCAGTATGGGCTTATTTCATGAAATCTCACAAATAAAATTTTTTGCCCCAGTGTGGGCTCCCTTGATTGCAAAAATTTGTTCAGATGATTTCCCATTTATTTGAACAAAGAAAAACCGCACTTTCTAAAATTTAGAAAAGAATGCACATATACAACAATGTGAAGAAACTTTAAACGTCAAGTTTGAACTCATGCAGAAATTTCATGATGAATTCCTCCAAATAACACCAAATTCAAGAAGATTTCTTCCTCACTTTTAGCATTGGTGCTTAGGGTAACGGGTCACCACTTCTGGTTGACTCATCTTTCAGGACCAATCAAGTGACTTTATTTTTGAAATGGCTAAGGAAATGGGAGGTCAGAATTTGTCTTGTTTTTTTTTTGTGCCCAATATTGTATGTAATCCTTTCAATACCACATCTTAGTGAAAGCAAAGAGTTTGTCACCCTTATTTTTCAAGAAAACTTAGTCAACATACAAGCTTTCTAGGCTTGTAACATATGGACAGAAGTGATAGCTAAACATGTGGAAACGGGTTATACCCTTATGATCACAAATGATTTGATGAATTTTTTATGAGCATGATCCTCACTTTGGATTGTCATGAAGGAATAAGTCAACGATGGACTTTATTAGCTTGTAATTTGGCTTGAAAACGATAGCTAAAGAATAAAACTTTCAAGGACATTGCACCGAAGATCGCATTTTTCCAAAATTGCCCCTATTTTGAACTCAAAAGATCTCAGACTTTGTTTGCATTTTTCTCATCACCCACCAGGGACTTCAGCGTCGAATTTTTCTGCATTTTCTTGCATTTACTTTTCTTGCTTTGCTTTTTGCCTCTTTTTCCTTTCCCTCAACTTGGTGGATTTTCACCTGGTGAGTAGCGTCAACCCCATACCCAGGCAATTCAGAAATACAGCTAAAATTTTCCGGCATCAGAAATTTTCTTGCCAGGGCCATTGCAAAGAACAGAAGTCAGGGCTTTTGGCTTTTGTAATGGGGTCTGGTGGGGTGCTTAGAAAAGTTAAGGCTTGAAAGCAGATTTCAAGAGTGGTTTAAGTAATCTGGGATCGCATTGTTGTGCCAACCCTATTTTTAGGGTTAAATCAGAATTTGCCCCAGTTTATGCTCAATTGAGGCTTTTTCACTTTCATTTTCTTTTTTCTTTGATTTTTTGGCCTTTTGCCATTCTTTGAAACTTTCACAAAATTTGCCCCAGTTTATTTTTGAACTGAGGTTCTCTTTTCTTCTTTTGTCTTTTGATTTTTTTGCATTATCACTTTTCACTTCTTGAAACTTTTCCTTTTTCAACTCAAACTTGCCCCAGTGTGGGGTTTGCGATTCTCAGGGGTTGCCAAACGAAGTATTCTATTCTGAAGGCTCAAAAGGGATAACTAGGGATAGAATGCTTGATCGGAAAAGAAGAGGGCCTGACTTTTCATCCCGTTCCTTACATTAACTCTGAAAGGAAAGTTTCATTAATGCAAAACTTTTGCATGTACCTGAATTAACTGACTGAGGAAGACCCTCGTTCATCTATATCTGTGAAAACATAGGCGGTCCGTGCGGACAAATCTCTTCCTTTTTCTTTTCTCTTTCTCTCTTTTCTCCTTTTTCAAAATTGAAACCCAGGTGGAATCAAATTTCCCCAATTCGCGGTTCCCTCTTTTCTTTTCTTTTAGCATTTTTGCATTTCTCTTTTTTTTTTTTTTTTGAAAAATTTTCTAATCTCCCTCCCCAATGTGGGGTGCGATCATAGATGCTTTGAAAAGAACCTCCAATTTTAGCTCAAATGAGGATGCAAGGGATGATCAGTGTTTAGGTTGTAAAAACGACGGCCAAAGTATCATTCTTACACCTCATGACAACCAAAGTAATGAAATGGTCATTGAAAATCCATTCCCCTTTTGATATTTGAAAATTTTCCAATGAAGGGTAGTGATCATTAGGGCTCTTATTTGAAACGAAATTATTCTTTCAAAGGCTCAAATGGGAAAGCAAATGATAAAATGTGTATAGGTAGAGAAAAGAATGCTCAAAATATCATTCTAAATTTTCAAAACAAACAAGAATAATGCACATTTTTGCTTTCACTTAGATGTGAATTGAATATAATTAGACACAGTGGACATTTCTCAAGCAAAGATTGCCCCAACTTACAATTCATCAATCAATGTGACTGATTTTATTTTGGGGTTAAGTGAAGGAGAAAGGCAAAAATATGAATTGTACAGTGAAAGAGAAAAGGTATCTCATGAGGCCTTTTTGAGTGACCGCTCACCCTTTTCTTTTCTGAGCACTCTTATTGTATAGCTCGGATCACCAATCTAGTGTGCGTAAGGATTTTAGAAAGCATACACTTGTGAATTTCCAAGCTGGAGGTTGAGGAAATCTCAATTTGGTCTTATTCCTCAAAATTCATCATAAAATCTCCAATGAGTAAGAATAAACAATGATTGTCCAAAAAAATTTTATTGTTGAAAAAGTTTGAAACAAAATTTCTCATTCAATTACGATACAAATGAGAAGAGAGAAACTTGTAAAGAGCTCCACATATACACTTTTTGTCTCTTTTTCTTTTAGAACAAAATGTATTAACAAATCAAATATACAAAATTTTCCTTTGGAAAACAATTACAACATCTCTCAGAGGCTTTAGCGTAGAGCTTCCAGATAAAATCATTTATGTTTTCATTGTAGGATCTGCCCAAAAATCACACAATACTTGCAATTTTGACACTTTATTAGATCCAAATTATCATCAGATATAGAAAAATATTTTCACCTTATTGAAGCATTTTTCTTCTTTTTATGAATGTAGGGGAGGGGGAAAACAAAAGAAAAATACCCAGAGTTAGTAAGCAAAATTGTAAAATCGGTATGCATGTCCTATGGGGGAACCCTTTTATGCCAAGGGTAGGCCTAGCATGAAAATGCAATCCTCTAGGGTAGGCACTATACCATACCTGACGGATCCGATCAACTCATTGAGTGAGAAATAATTTTGAAAAATTTGGTCAATTGGAATGAGAAGAGACGTTTGTCAAAATGAGGACACCGTCCGAAGGGATTGATCACTTTTGATCGATACAAGAATTTGCAAAAACGCACGTGTTTGACCTTGACGAACTTCCTATCGAAAAGATTGGAATTCGTTGACCAAATTTTTTCAGTGAAGCACGAGTCAAAACCCCAACTGATCAAATGGCTGGATGCAATGGATGGTTTTCTCAAAAATCGACTAAGTTTTCCAATTTGAAATTGTCATTGAAACCCTGATTAGTCAAATGGGTTGAATGAAATTGACAATTTATTTAAAATCGACCGGATTACCCTAAAAAGGGAAACGGGTCAAATGAATTGAGTGAAATTTAATAACTTACTCAAAATTGACCGGATCATCCTAAAAAAGAAATTGGTCAAATGAGTTGAATGAAATCGAGAATTTATTCAAAATTGACCGAATCGCCCTAAAAAAGGGTAAACTGGTCAAATGAATTTAATGAAATTGATGATTTAATCAAAAATCAACCAAATCACCAAAAAGGGTAAAATAGTCAAATGAATTGATTAAAATTGATGATTTATTCAAAAATCGACCAAATCACCCAAAAAGGGTAAATTAGTCAAATGAATTGATTGAAATTGATGATTTATTCAAAAATCGACCATATCACCCAAAAAGGGTAAATTAGTCAAATGAATTGATTGAAATTGATGATTTATTCAAAATCAACTAGATTGCCCTAAAAAAAGGGTAAACTGGTCAAATGAATTCCAAATCGACTAGGTTGCCTTAAAAATGAACAAGTTGATAAAATGGACTGGATGAAATTGATGAATGAAATGGTCCAATGGATTGAATGCAATTGGGAGCTTATTAAAAAAATCAAGCTATCCACTGGTAGTTTCAAAAATTTATTACAATGCATTTAGCCTATGAGCCTTCTAAAAATCAAATTTTGGCCCCAATTTATTTATCGTCTCAATAGGAGGAATCATTTGTGAATTTTCTTCAAATTAATGTCCTTTACGCAAGGGAATTTTACCAATTTGATAAAATGGCCAAAAAGTGATTATTAAACGCTCATATTCCAAAGATTGCTTTATGAAAATGATCGGATCCCACCTTACCTTCTGTACTACCCCTTTGGATGATACATAAATGTAAACGTGCAAGTCTCTTTGGATTAAGTATCCGAGACACAGGGCGGTTTATTCCTAGTACGGGATCCCCTAAATGGCATTCCCTTCTAGGGTTTATGCATGATGCCAGTTTATTAAAGCAACAAAACATACAATTTGAAATGGAAACGTGACCTAAGGAGCCCTTTATATGCCAGGATAGGCCTAAAAATGACATGCCATTATTAATTTACGAATGAAATATACCGAAATTTCTAAACGTGCAATGGCCTATCTATAAGGGTATGTCCTAAAAGAGGATCATGCCAGACCTCTAATTTCCTAACGTTTGTGAATGCGAAAGATAAGAAACAAGGAAACGTTAGTTCAACACATAATCACATAATACGTTGGACAATTAGATGATATAAAAGCAACAAAACAAATAAGGAAAGAGGGTGGGATCCCTCCCCTCGTGAATGGTGTTTCCTAATTTAGGGTAAGGTCGACTCTACCCTAGGCAATTCTAATATGGATGCATGAGGTTGGGGTTCACTAATGCATCTAGACTCGACAAGCTCAGGTCCCCAAGCCTTCAGACTTGGAAACCAAGGGTCATCACTCCCAAGGTTCCTTGACGGTGGCTCGAGCGATTCCCCAGACGTTGCTATGCACACGTCTGTCACGGGTACCCGTCTGGGCGAATCTAAAAAGAATCCTCAACCTTCGACTAAAAACTAATAGGTCATCAACCTAAAGTTTAAAGCGGAAGATCGAGTGACCCCTCGGATCATGCTACGCACACGTCGTGTCATGATCACATGTCCAAGTGGGTCGCCTAAAATCCTAATAGGGTGGAGTGGCGTGACAAGCCACTAAAAGAAAAATAAATGAGAGGTGAAAAATTAGAGCGTATGCATGTATGCTAGTGCTCGTTTGGAGGGGAGGGATCAAGAACCAACGCGAGGCTCTAGGGTGATGTCCCCCACCCAAAATGCAATGCAAGCGCGAGATAAACAAGTAAACATACATCCAATCAACCAATCATACATTCGTGAGCGAGGAAGTAATTTGAGACGCGAGTGAGGCAAAGAGTCCTAAAAAGGGAAAATGCAACCCTAATATCCAAGATGCAATGCATAAAAGGGGTAGAAAAAGGAAAAAAAATGGCTAAATCAAATGCTTGGACCCACTTAGGATGTCCCCAGTGGAGTCGCCAAGTTGTCGCGCCCCACTTTTTGATAATGTGTGTGTGGAAGTAGTGTGTGTAGTGTGTGTGAATGTGACGCCCCGAAAGAATGAGTGCGAGAACCCAAGAATTTTTTTTTAATTTTCTAGGGTTTATTCTATTTAATCGCCCATTTTTTTTCTACATTTTCTTTATTAGAAAATTCCCCAGATAATTTTTATTGACTAAATATAGTTTTAGATGATTTTTCTAGTATCGGTTAGTTTTTTGAGAAATTAAGAACGTATATCGGATGTGGGACCCACTAGTGTGGAAAGTTCGGTAAAATTCGGCCGATTAGGTTAAGTTTCGGATACTGGGTTTAATTTACCGGGTGTTGTGAGATATTTAGAGGTATCAAGTGGATAGGTGGAAGAGAGAGAAAAAAGTTAGGCAAGTCATTAAATGAGGTGACAAGTGTCACCATAGTATTGTTTCTTACATAAGACCACTATTCAACCTTTTACCAATTACTAAATAAAACCAAAAAATTTACCAAATATCTTCCATTTTTCTTCAAGCTTGGCCTGCTCTCTCTCTCAAAAAGGAAGGAAGAAACTCTTCAAGTTTTGCTTCTATTTTGCTCCAAATCATCAAAAACTAACCATTGAAACTTGAACTTACTCCATAAAACCTCTTCTATTAGTGTTAGTAAGTTGATTGGTGGAGTGATTTGGAAAACTAGAAGGACCTATAGCTCTCTCTCTCTTGTTTTAAAGGTAAGTCATGAAGAACCACCCTCCTCCCTTACTTGATGCTTAAATCATGCTTAGTGGTTGTATGAGATGCAAATTTATGGGTTATTTCTTGATTTGTGGTTGAAATGATGAAATTTTATTATTTTTGGGGATTTTTCTGTTTTAATATGAACATGATGGTGTGGCTATATATGATGATTGGAAATGGTATATAATGATTCTAGAGGGTGGAAAAAGTGGAAGATTGCAAGTAATTTCTGTTTTGGAAGAAATCTGGAAAATTAGGGTTCCTTGGTTCTTCATTTTGTCCGAAATTTTTGGTCCTAGATAGAGGCCGAATTGGCCTTGGCTTAAAACATGAAAGTTGTAGGGAATATTATTTTAGAGGTTCCTGCAAAATTTCAGGTCAATCGGAGTAGCGTAGAGTGAGAAAAGTCAAAATTACCCTTGCTGTCCTGGTTTTATCCGAATGTAAGAACTGCACCTGTAATTAGTGATTTTGGTTAGGAATGCTTCTGAACTGGTTATTGAGGTCTTCTGATGAAATGTAGCCCTGTTTCTAAGCTTTCATGTGGCTCTGGAATGTCTGGATTTGGACTTATATAGGCTGTTTTATGATGTTTGCACTAGAATACGGTTTGTGAACCTGTTATGAGATTCTGGTATAATATGTTACATTTTTGATGTAGTTACACTCGAAATTGGGTTGAGTGGCTTTCTTCAACATTGTAGCCTCTTAAGTCCTGAATCTACCTGTAAAATTTCAGGTCAAACGGATTAGAGTATCCTGAGTTATGGACAAAACCCTCAGGCCTGTTTTAGACATTAGTGTGTGTACGTTTTGAATTTTAGTGTCTGATCGTGGGTTTTTCTGTGTTGATCATGTACGATCTGGGTGCTGATACCTTCATATGAAATTTAGATCTTGGTCTCAGCTTCGAAACAGTATAAAGTATGTCAAAATCCGAGTTCCGTAGCTCCTGTTATGACCGAAACAAAAGCGATCGTCAGAACTGCCTTGTATCTGGACAGTTCTGACGGGTACTTTGGCAATCGATTTTCGTTCTATTTTGAGTGGATTCAGGTCTTTGCCAAAACATCAAAGTTTTAGCCTTATGTCTCAGCTTTCTAATGCCTTTGGAATTTCCTGATTTGGATTTGTGATCTGGGAGTTATGGTCCAGCAAACGACCCTGTTCGTCACCCTAAGACGTAAATTTCTGGTATTGTTTTCTACAATTTTGACCTGCTTCCATTCAGATCTAGATTAAAGTTTCTTCAGGAGATTTGTAGCCCTTTCTCATAGCTTCAAAAAAGTATCTCGGTCACTTTGATCCGACTTTCCTAGCCTAATCTTTGATCAAAACGGTTTGAGATGGCATATTTGGCCGTTCCTTTTGCCGTTCCGCACACTTGCATGTGCCAATTTTGCCGTTTCCGTACTTGCGTGTGTCGGCTTTTGCCGTTTTGCTTGTTTTGGGTCTGTTAGTAGCCGTTTGTGATATAATGTGATAAAATCTTCTATTTCAGACAGTGGTGAGCTAGGCGGAGCCGGTGGGGCCCACTACTAGCCAACACACGAAGTGATTTCCGCTTTTGTACTACTTTTGTATTTTGAGTAAGTATTCAGGCCGCTCTTATGTGTTAGTTGCTTATGTGTTTCGACATGTATGAAGAGGGTACTTAGGCGAGGGTGTACTTTATCGCACTCGCTCTAAACCCGAATTTGCGCACATATTTGTACATGACATATGTATGTGAATCATTTTGGAACTAAAACCCTTGAACTTATGGCTCGGGGTGATTTTGAATAATTTTGTGAAGTTTGTGAGTTTGGGGCGATCTCTTGACCTAGATGGACTATTCGAGCCGGTTAGGGCTTGGTCGAAGTCAGTCCAACCTGGTTGGAGGTCACCAAGTTTGTGAATCCGGTTCACCGAGTATGTGGACCAAGTTTGTGACCCGAGCTTGTGACTCAAGCTCAAGTTTGTGATTTCTTTCGCCCGGGCAAGTTTGTGAGGTGACTGGCCAGTGAGGGTGATAAGGTGTCGGTGGGTGTACAAGTGAAGTTCTACGGACCATTAAGTGTGGTCGACGGAGTGTCGGCAGGAGATCACGCATGGGATATGAATTGGCTTTGGAGCCACCTGTATCCTTATTATGTGATGTTACTTTTCTGCTTTTGCTTTACTCTTACTATGTCACTGTTGTTACGTGAAATTTATGCTTTTGCCCCTGTTTACTTACTAAGCATATAGCTTACCCCATTCCTTTTGTTTTCCTTAACAGGGGCCGACGCGGGGACTTTTGTCACACACACTAGCATAGTTAGGTTTGATTGTAATAGTTGGACTTATAGTATGTTTGTTTTTGTTTTAGTTTTAGTGGTTTGTATAAGGACCCTTCTTAGGGTCTACATTTTGGTTTTGGTGGTAATTATAAGGATGTAATAGTGTGAGCAGGTACTTTTGGAGAATGTAATTATAACTCTTTTGGGATTGTATATAGAACTCTTTTGAATTTTCTGGCTTTTATTGTTTTAAGTTTTGAGTCCTGGCGCGAGCTAGGCAGGCGGCCCGCCGATACCCTTGGGTTTGCCCTTGGGAGAAGTGGGGTCGTCACAGTTGGTATCAGAGCCTGCTTCGCGTGGTCTCTGCGCGGAGTGAGCTTGGGCTGAGTGGTGAATGGGTATGAAGGATTAAGTGCTCGTTCGAGCATAAGCTATGAACCCTGAAGTGTTATAGGTCTTCAATCCTTCTCATGATATCTAAGGACCATAGATAGGTATGTCGGGTAGGAAATTCGATTTGTAGATGGTTTACTCTTGGGACTGGCCAGCTCGAGATGTGAACTATCGTATTTCGGATTCTTGTGCCCGAATACTCCAGAATTGAGGCGATGCAAGCTACTAGGTACTTGAGACTTGTATTTTGGAAACATGAACAGGCTTTGTCTGACTCGAATGAGCACAAAAGGTCAATGGACATCTAGTTTGGATAGTAAGGGACGTGAGAGATCAGACGGGCTGATACTGGGACGACTTCACCTTTTCCTTTTGGTTCGCCCGTATATTACGACCACCTGACGTTAGTATATGTGTTTGTGTACATGGTTATCTGTCCAACTTGATATGTATTTGTATACTTGCTTGTCCGTCTTTTGATATGGCGTGTTATGTGCGATATGTTATTTGTGTAATTGGTATGTTGGATTTTGTTATTGTAGTCAATTTATTGCATTCATTCATTAAAGTGCCTTTTTGGAAAGAAAAGAGAGAGAAGGGAAAACTATATATATATATGTATATATGTGGAAGGAGGACATAGTCGCGGACATGGTCATAGCTGTGGAACAAAACGAGGCCGAGAGTCAAGAGAAGAAAGGGAGGAAACAATAGCTGAACAAAACATGGACCGAGAATGCCACTTGTGTCCAAGAATTGATTATGACCCATTGTTTTGCCCGACAGGCTACCATCTGAGTTCCAGCAATTTTGTGAGATGGCACATTGGGTTGAGATGTATAAGGAAATTTCGGTTCTTCGAGACGAAATAGAAGTCCAAAAGAAACTAGTCGCATACTGGGAAGGGCGATGGAAGCACGAGTATTCAGAGAAAATTGAGCTCTTGCACAAGAACTTAGAGCTAAAAAGGAAATACGAAGGGATTTCCGGGGAGGCCTTAGCAATGGCACAGAGCACTACTTCTATAGGGGTTCCAGAGAAAACTCAAAGGACAGAAATTTCAAGGCCGCAAGTGAAGACCTTCCATGCAAAGAAAAGAAGCGCATCTCTTGAGAGTCAAAGGCCAGAACCGAGTAAGCGAGGTAGGTCATCTGCTAAGAAGGGTCGTGGAGCGGGTGGTGTGACAATTTGTGGTTATTGTAGAAAATCCAATCACATTGAAGTGAATTGTTGGAGAAAGGGGAGGAGATGTCTGCACTGTGGGAGCGCCAAGCATCAAATTGCTAATTACCCGGGTTTATTGCACGAAAAGAAAGGAACCCAGCAGCTAACCCAGACCGACCCTGGACCGTCAACTAGAGAAGGGACTGGCATGAAGAGCCTCGTTTCTTTTAAGAACGTGGAAGGTACAGGCTTCTGGTTACTTTAGATTTGATAGATTCCGTTCATAGAAATTTCGAGGACCAAATTGTTCTAAGTGGGGGAGGTTGTGACTCCCCGAAAGAATGAGTGCGAGAACCCAAGAATTTTTTTTTAATTTTCTAGGGTTTATTCTATTTAATCGCCCATTTTTTTTCTACATTTTCTTTATTAGAAAATTCCCCAGATAATTTTTATTGACTAAATATAGTTTTAGATGATTTTTCTAGTATCGGTTAGTTTTTGAGAAATTAAGAACGTATATCGGATGTGGGACCCACTAGTGCGGAAAGTTCGATAAAATTCGGCCGATTAGGTTAAGTTTCGGATACTGGGTTTAATTTACTGGGTGTTATGAGATATTTAGAGGTATCAAGTGGATAGGTGGAAGAGAGAAAAAAAAGTTAGGCAAGTCATTAAATGAGGTGACAAGTGTCACCATAGTATTGTTTCTTACATAAGACCACTATTCAACCTTTTACCAATTACTAAATAAAACCAAAAAATTTACCAAATATCTTCCATTTTTCTTCAAGCTTGGCCTGCTCTCTCTCTCAAAAAGGAAGGAAGAAACTCTTCAAGTTTTGCTTCTATTTTGCTCCAAATCATCAAAACTAACCATTGAAACTTGAACTTACTCCATAAAACCTCTTCTATTAGTGTTAGTAAGTTGATTGGTGGAGTGATTTGGAAAACTAGAAGTACCTATAGCTCTCTCTCTCTTGTTTTAAAGGTAAGTCATGAAGAACCATCCTCCTCCCTTACTTGATGCTTAAATCATGCTTAGTGGTTGTATGAGATGCAAATTTATGGGTTATTTCTTGATTTGTGGTTGAAATGATGAAGTTTTATTATTTTTGGGGATTTTTCTGTTTTAATATGAACATGATGGTGTGGCTATATATGATGATTGGAAATGGTATATAATAATTCTAGAGGGTGGAAAAAGTGGAAGATTGCAAGTAATTTCTGTTTTGGAAGAAATCTGGAAAATTAGGGTTCCTTGGTTCTT
The DNA here is from genome assembly GCA_036785865.1 of Coffea canephora. Taxonomy (NCBI): domain Eukaryota; kingdom Viridiplantae; phylum Streptophyta; class Magnoliopsida; order Gentianales; family Rubiaceae; genus Coffea; species Coffea canephora. The sequence goes on along the minus strand of CM071913.1, from coordinate 22,032,350 downwards.
CATTCTGTCCGAAAATTTTGGTCCTAGATAGAGGCCGAATTGGCCTTGGCTTAAAACATGAAAGTTGTAGGGAATGTTATTTTAGAGGTTCCTGCAAAATTTCAGGTCAATCGGAGTAGCGTAGAGTGAGAAAAGTCGAAATTACCCTTGCTGTCCTGGTTTTATCCGAATGTAAGAACTGCACCTGTAATTAGTGATTTTGGTTAGGAATGCTTCCGAACTGGTTATTGAGGTCTTCTGATGAAATGTAGCCCTGTTTCTAAGCTTTCATGTGGCTCTGGAATTTCTGGATTTGGACTTATATAGGCTGTTTTATGATGTTTGTACTAGAATACGGTTTGTGAACCTGTTATGAGATTCTGGTATAATATGTTACATTTTTGATGTAGTTGCACTCGAAATTGGGTTGAGTGGCCTTCTTCAACATTGTAGCCTCTTAAGTCCTGAATCTACCTGTAAAATTTCAGGTCAAACGGATTAGAGTATCCTGAGTTATGGACAAAACCCTCAGGCCTGTTTTAGACATTAGTTTGTGTACGTTTTGAATTTTAGTTTCTGATCGTGGGTTTTTCTGTGTTGATCATGTACGAGCTGGGTGCTGATCCCTTCATATGAAATTTAGATCTTGGTCTCAGCTTCGAAACGGTATAAAGTACGTCAAAATCCGAGTTCCGTAGCTCCTGTTATGACCGAAACAAAAGCGATCGTCAGAACTGCCTTGTATCTGGACAGTTCTGACGGGTACTTTGACACTCGATTTTCGTTCTGTTTTGAGTGGATTCAGGTCATGGCCAAAACATCAAAGTTTTAGCCTTATGTCTCAGCTTTCTATTGCCTTTGGAATTTCCTGATTTGGATTTGTGATCTGGGAGTTATGGTCCAGGAAACGACCCTGTTCGTCACCCTAAGACGTAAATTTCTGGTATTGTTTTCTACAATTTTGACCTGCTTCCATTCAGATCTAGATTAAAGTTTCTTCAGGAGATTTGTAGCCCTTTCTCATAGCTTCAAAACAGTATCTCGGTCACTTTGATCCGACTTTCCTAGCCTAATTTTTGATCAAAACGGTTTGAGATGGCATATTTGGCCGTTCCTTTTGCCGTTCCGCACACTTGCATGTGCCAATTTTGCCGTTTCCGTACTTGCGTGTGTCGGCTTTTGCCGTTTTGCTTGTTTTGGGTCTGTTAGTAGCCGTTTGTGATATAATGTGATAAAATCTTCTATTTCAGACAGTGGTGAGCTAGGCGGAGCCGGTGGGGCCCACTACTAGCCAACACACGAAGTGATTTCCGCTTTTGTACTACTTTTGTATTTTGAGTAAGTATTCAGGCCGCTCTTATGTGTTAGTTGCTTATGTGTTTCGACATGTATGAAGAGGGTACTTAGGCGAGGGTGTACTTTATCGCACTCGCTCTAAACCCGAATTTACGCACATATTTGTACATGACATATGTATGTGAATCATTTTGGAACTAAAACCCTTGAGCTTATGGCTCGGGGTGATTTTGAATAATTTTGTGAAGTTTGTGAGTTTGGGGTGATCTCTTGACCTAGATGGACTATTCGAGCCGGTTAGGGCTTGGTCGAAGTCAGTCCAACTTGGTTGGAGGTCACCAAGTTTGTGAATCCGGTTCACCGAGTATGTGGACCAAGTTTGTGACCCGAGCTTGTGACTCAAGCTCAAGTTTGTGATTTCGTTCGCCCGGGCAAGTTTGTGAGGTGACTGGCCAGTGAGGGTGATAAGGTGTCGGTGGGTGTACAAGTGAAGTTCTACGGACCATTAAGTGTGGTCGACGGAGTGTCGGCAGGAGATCACGCATGGCATATGAATTGGCTTTGGAGCCACCCGTATCCTTATTATGTGATGTTACTTTTCTGCTTTTGCTTTACTCTTACTATGTCACTGTTGTTACGTGAAATTTACGCTTTTGCCCCTGTTTACTTACTAAGCATATAGCTTACCCCATTCCTTTTGTTTTCCTTAGCAGGGGCCGACGCGGGGACTTTTGTCACACACACTAGCATAGTTAGGTTTGATTGTAATAGTTGGACTTATAGTATGTTTGTTTTTGTTTTAGTTTTAGTGGTTTGTATAAGGACCCTCCTTAGGGTCTACATTTTGGTTTTGGTGGTAATTATAAGGATGTAATAGTGTGAGCAGGTACTTTTGGAGAATGTAATTATAACTCTTTTGGGATTGTATATAGAACTCTTTTGAATTTTTTGGCTTTTATTGTTTTAAGTTTTGAGTCCTGGCGCGAGTTAGGCAGGTGGCCCGCCGATACCCTTGGGTTTGCCCTTGGGAGAAGTGGGGTCGTCACAGTGAACGTGTGTAGAAGTGAAAGCAAAGACCGTGGGATTGTAAAATGCGACGGTTTTGGTCAAGTAAAGTTCAAAAGGGTTTTATATATGAAAAATGGAGTCGCCACTTGGTATAGAGTTAGGGTGTACCAAGTCACCCAAAAATGAATTTTGTTTTTGAATGAAAAAGTAAACAAACCCTTTTTGAAAACTTTTAGGTCTACGTAACCAAAGAAAGGGATCGGGGGTCACGTTTGGTAAGGGAGAAGGAAAAGGCGGAGTCTAAGGCACTCCCTTACCCTAGCCAAAGCTAGTTGCGTGACTTAGCCCTACTTTTCCTAATTATTCTACCCAAAGAATGTATCGCGTGTTGGATATGACTATGCAAAAACCTAGACCTAGGGGGACATGAGGGAAACTTCTCTTCAAAGGTTGAGTGGTGCCAATCACATTAATTGTGAAACCCAATAATGATCCTTTGGAGAGGTCACGTACAATCCTAAATGACGTAAAAATGAGTGGAATGAATGCATGCCATGTGAAAATGTGAGTTTGTGTGTAATGAAAAAGTAATAAAAATAATAGTGGGTAGGTGGAAATGTGCAAATGGATTTACAAAGTAAGGTGAGTAAAAATGACAATGTGAAAATAACATAAAGTGCATGTGTGTGAGTGATATTATAAAGTGTAAGTAGTTGAGTGAAAACGTGCAAAATTAAAGTAGTGTGAAGTGAGAATGTGGAAAAAGGGTTAGAATATAAAGTAGAAGTGTATGTGATAGCTAATGAATAAAATGCATGAATCCTATAGGAATGCATCAAGACGGGAACGGGGACTCCTAACTTTGTGACTTTAATTTTCCCTTGGATTAGAAGGAAGAACTAGCATGCTAAGGCTATTTTGTAGCCAAACTCGCTCGTTTCCCTTATCGAAAGGGGACTCTCAAGCAAATGTACCCTATCACTAGCATGATATGCAAAAACCTAAAATGAAGGGGAAAGGATCGGAGGAACATGCCAAATGCTAGAAAACTAAGAAAAATGCATGAAATGAAGGTAAACATGCAAGTATGGACTCACGAGAGAAATCCCTAAGGGTCTAGCGTTGGACTAGCCCATTCTATGAATTCCTACTAGCGTTGGACTAGTGGAAACGTACATTCATCCATCACATTCATTCATGGCTATGGAAAGCGAGTAGACATGTCAAACACTCATAAACACATAGCACATAACACTTAGCATGCTCGACTAGATGCAAGAACCTAATAAAGCAAATTAACACATAGCCACAAAAACAAGCAATCAAGCTAATGAACCTATTACATTTGCTAGCTAGGCACACGTCTTCAATAGGTCTTCATCAAGTGCTTTCCAAGCCCTATCTATTACAAGCCAAGAGGTGTACACATACCCCATAAAGAATAAATTAAATAAAAAGCAAAAGTAAATGAAGTAAATGAAAGGAATTAAAGAAAAACAAGGGAAGCAAGTGGACATGCAATTTTCACGTAGCACGTTGGATCACATAGGAGAGACAAAAAAGATAAAAGAAGTTATACCTCCCTTGAGTTGGAGCTCTAATGGGGTGAAGTCACTTATTTATCCTCCAAAATAAAAGAAATGGTCAAGGTACCAATTTATTTGGGAAAATTAAAGAAAATGTGCAAAACAAAGCTCACTTGATCGTAAAGCCTCTAAAGTCATGGCTTAAGTGCAATTTAAACAAAGCATGGTAGTTACTTGAAGCAAACAAGCAATGAAAAGCAGTAAAATTAGAGCTGCCAAGGACCAAATTGAGGAAATCATTCAATTGGTTGGGTCATAGTGGAACAAGGGGAGACTTGGGGGGCCAAAATGCAATTTTTGAAAGATTTTCATGCATGCAATCTACGTAGAAGAAGTGTTCTTTTCTTGCAACATTTCTGCCGTGAATTCCTTTCCATTTTATCATGCAAATATGTTCATCAAATGCCAGGATTTCTACTATCAATCATTGACTAAACATGCAACTTCATTGCAGGATTAAAACAAAAATTGAAGCTGACCATCAAGGGTAAAAATTAAACAGCAAAAGAAGGAAAAAGAAGGAAAAACAAAAGATGCAGCAGGGCTCTCTGCAATTCAAAGAGCCCAGCCGCAATCTTCATTTCTTAGTTGCAGGCTTTAGCCTCAAGTGCAGAATTCAGCTCCATCATCCAGCTTTTCAACTTAACATTAAAACAGCACACAATCCAAACACAACTATCATACAATCTGCCCACTTTGCATCATGAAACTTGTAAATTTAGACATCAATGGTCGGACAACATGCATGCAAAAAAACTGAACAGTCCAAGTGATGTTTATCAATGCAGCAAAACGAAAATGAAAGCAAGACCTTCAACTCATGTTATGAACCTCACTCAACCACAAACATCTATTCTTAAAAGAACTAAACATAGCAGCTAGATGTAAAGTGTAGCAAAGTTCTTTGCAACTTTCATGTAATCTCGGCAAAACCCAGCTTTGAAACAATTCCAAACAAAACATGGCTGAGCACCTTAAGATAATGCAATTGTTGGAAAAATTTCATACAAGCTTTCATTCAAAGCTACAAACAAGCTTCTGCAACTAAGACTTTTCACATCTGATTTAAAAATTCTATCATAAAGCTAGCTGCCAACTTTCATTTTCAAATGTAGATTTCGGCCTCCCATACAACTTTGAGCAGATATTTTCAAAAACCAACCCTACAACTTTAAGTTAAGCGAACTACATGACCCCCCCACCATCGAATCAAGCAAAAGAACTTAGAAAGGGATCATGCAAAAAATCTGGAAAAATATACAAGAATGGTTAGGCAATTTGGTTACTTATTTTTCCAGCAAGTATTTGAACCTGATTTCAACATTTCAGACTTTAAACATACAAACTCAACTCCAAACCTCCTATTTCCTTTCCCTCAAAACAGGTTAAACATGCAATTTAGGTGGAAAAACTTGATGTGCAATCACAGAATAGAAAAACAAAACAAAGAATGCAATTTCTTTTTGTTTTTGCTAAGAAATTTTGCAGCTACAAAGCTCGTGTAGGTTAAAATGTCAAAACATCTCATTAAACCCACCATTTATTCACCAAATGCACACACATTTTCCAGATATCTATTTTAGCAATGAAGAAACCAAAAAATGCAGCAAGGAAAACACCAAACATTTCATTCTCGGACCATGAAGCAACCATTTCATTCTCTCGGACCTTCAAACCAAACCAGAAAACTAGTCATCCAAATCCATTAAACTCCCAAACACAACACAAAAATGCAGGAGACAACCATTGAAGGTCATGCGGAAAACAGAAATGAAAGAACACACAAACAGAAACAAACAGAAACGGCAAGAATAAACGGCAAGAATGAGTCAAAAACTAATTCCAAACCTACATAAACCTCGAATCTGCTTGGCTTGCTTGAAGATATGAAGTAAAGGGATTACCTTTAACACCTTATGGGATCCCGTGAACAAAGCGGAAATGAAGAAATTGCGTGAGGACGTCGACTTCAACGCCACAGATTTCTGGTGAAGAAATTTCTGGAACACAGCAACGTTTCTTCTTGTTCAGCCGCCGCTTCCTTCTTCCTTTCCTTTCTTCCGTTAACCCCCCCTCTCTCTTTGGTTTTTGTTTCTAAACCCCCACAGCCGTCAACTCTACTCAGCTCTCTCCTCGGTTATTTTCACTCTTTCTTCACAAAGCTCTCGGTTTTTTTCCTCTGCCGTCGCCTCTCTTGTCTTCCTTTGCCGTCAGTCACTCTATCCTCTTACTCTCTCCCTTGTGGCTGCTCCTCCTCAGATTTTTAGCCGTGCCTCTCCTTTTCTTTTTTGTTCAACCTCCCAGCCGTCATCTCTTATCCCTCTCTCAGCCCTTTCTGTTTTTCTTTCTTTAGCCAAAACCCCAGCCGTTCCTCCTCTATTCCAGATTCTAGCCGTCACTTCCTCAGCCTTTTCTCTAGCCGTCAGCCCCTTTTTTTTTCTGGTTTCTTAGTTTTCTCTCTTTGTAGATCTTTCGGCCGTCATTCCTCTCTGTCCTCTCCTTCGGCTGTGTTTTTCCTTTTATATGGAACCTCTAACTCTCAACCCTCACCCCAATGGTGAGGATGAAAGGTTTGTTCTACTCTATCCTCCAGCCATCCGATCATACCCTTGCCATATTTTCTGCAAATGTTTTTATACGCCGCATGCATGAGCGGCTTTTTTTTTTTTTTAAATCACTTAATTTAAATCACAATAAAAATAATAATAATTCAAACAAACTTAAATTTAAATAAAATGTACAAAATTAATAACCAAAAAAAAATAAAAAACTAAGATTTTCCTCTTTTTTCTTTTCTTCTTTTTCCCTTTTTTTCGTTTTTCAATTTTTCATCATTTTTTTCATTTTCATTTTTAAATAATGAAACTAAATCTAAAACAACTAAAACATATTTTTTTTGAACGCTTTTCTTTTTCCTTTGAGAAATTCTACGCTAAAATGGCTAAAATAACTAAAAGTAAAAGTAAATAAAACTAATTGTGATGAATAAAAATAGAACAAATAAAAAACGAATAATAAATAATAAAACACCAAAAATTTGGTGTCTACACGACTCCAAAGGTTTGATTGTGCGGAACCCTAAACCCCTTGGAATCCCTTGGATGAGAACTAAGATTGAATCTTAACCCTCAAGAAAAGATTAAAGGAACTTACGGCTATTGGTAGAACGGCGCCACAACTAAGTGTGATTCTTGCTTGATAAGCCAAGAAGAACACTTAGAACAAAATCTAATATATTCAAAGTTAATCAAAGCTAAGAGAATACTCTTAAAACTGAAAATTGATTATTGAATGAATAACAAGCTTGGCCAAGCCTTGTACGTGAGAACCCGAAAATGTTCACATTTTTCTAGAAATTATTTGATTTCTCACTCCCTTTTTTAAATGAAAACTTTTCACTATATATATATATATATATATATATATGAGCGTGTGTTTGTGTATGTCCATTGTATTTGTGTGAAATTGTCGGTCTATGTGTTGGAAGTACGGATGAGCGCGGCATGTGAACAAGGAAAAGGAGAAAATTTTTGGTGGAAAATTTGGAACCCAATCTGGCCACATATCCGGCCAGTTCTTGGCCGGATTGTTGATGGATTTTGAAAAAAAATATTATTTCTCTACTACCTTGAATCCTGCCAGGAATCTGGCCGGATTGTGACGTGACAACATCGGCAGCCACCTTTGACCAGTTGTTTCTCTCCATACTTATCTTGTTTTGGCTGCATTTGCTCTTTATTTTTCACCTTCCTTGCCCGGCTGTCTTGGAGAGAAAACAAGAGAGGAAAAAAACTTCATTTTCTTCACTTCATTTGCTTGCCTAAATCTTGAGTTTTAACCAGTGGAATCGCAAACTACTCCGTACAAGTGTACAATAAGGAGGATTAAAGGGTTTGGTGAAGTGGATTTGGGAGGAGGAAGGGCTAAGTTATCATTTTCTTTGGGGTTTAAGGTAATTTCTTAAGAATCTCTCTCTTTGCTTCTAATAGGTGGAACTTAGTGGCTCGTGGTTGCCACTTTATTGATTTTGTGCAATATTTCATGGATTGAATTGATGAGATGCGGATTTCTGGTTTTTATAGTGAATTTTCTGCCATAAATAATGTTTGAAGAATAGCCATGATTTCTTAGTTGTGATATGTGAAAATCTAGTGTTTTATTGTTAGTTTACTTTGCCTAAAAGGATTACCTACTTATGTGCTTTAATTTCCGTTTAGGGTTTCTAATATGAGCTTCCAATTGGTTGTACCTTATGGGGGTTTAAGAGCCTCTAATATATATATGTGTGATTGTGGTTAATTGTTATGAGAATTGATATTTGATTGTAGGGTGAAAGTGAAGTGGTTAAGGGGAAATGTTGTACGTTTATTTTCTTGTAATTTGAGTGAGTTATAGTGGATTTGGAAATGTGATTTTTGTGTCGAGTTGGACGTACTTCAGTGAGAAGTACATCGGGTCTCTCGAAGGGTGTTTGAGGAGCTACATTTTTATTTGAACATATATATTTTTGCTTGGTTAATATCATGACCGTTTTACCATTTTAACACATGATACCTCTTCACTTTGAAACTCCAAATGTTTACTTACTCCTTCCCAAAATAAAGAAGTATGAATTAGAGTTTTCTCGGCCACGAGAAAACTACCTTCAAGTGAGGTTTTAAGTGTGAAATTAAGGTATTTTGCCCTCCTTTACACATGATTTTCATCAAGACATTTGTTATATAATACCTACTTGAATATATGTTGATTTTGAGCCACATAAATGATTCAGAAAATATTTCTTTAGCCTATCTAGCCGGATTCTGATTTGCCTTCGGTCGAAGTGTTTTCCTTTAGAATTTTCTACAACCCTTTTTAGTTTAGTTTTGTGTTTGATTTGTGAAACCCTTTGTTATTCCCGTTCTCAGATCCAAATGCCCTCTTTTCACTTTCAAAGTCATCTTTATACGTTCTACTCGTAATTAGTCGGATTTTATTTGATTTCACCTAATTTTTGCTAGATGAACTGTAATATTCTTTCTCGCTTAATCTTAGATTTCATTGGTGACTGAGGGTATTATCCAGAAGGATATTTTGGACATTATTTTGGATAAATAGGTGAGTGTTCCTTGTTTGTTATATTTCCATTGACTATCTGGCTTGTTGTGGATGTTGATAATATGTTAAGTGCTCTCATGACTGCCAAAACGAGTTTTATTAGGCGAGTGTGTACTTTACTGTACTCGGCCTAAAGGAATATGAAATTTTCAATGATCCAATGATTTAAACGTTACTTATATATGAATGTAAGCCGTTTGGCTGAACTGGGCCCTGCCCTTCGTTACCGATCGACTCGAGCCAGAAGCGGACTCGGTCGGGCGATTTGGTGACCCTAGTGAATGTTTGGTATACTCGAGTATTACCTTATTGTCGGGTGGAGTCCAGCCAACGTCCGGAAGGGGTTGAAATGAAATGAATGAACGAGTGGTAATGTAAATGAAGGGTTTTTACTTACAAAAATGCATTTTCAAATGATTGGAGGAATAAGGAAATGAAATGAGAATGAATGAATGAATGAATGACTCCATGTGAGCATGTATCCTTCTAATCAATGTCTTATTATCACTTTACATTGTAAATGTTTCTTGAATTATTGGTTATCTATGGTTAATGCATTGGACTTATTGTTTGATTATGTGTTTGGAACTTCACTAAGCTTTTAGCTCCTTTCTTTAGTTTTGTTTTCCTTAACAGAGGAAGGCGAGCAAAGATGAGAGCTCCATATAGACTAGCCTAGTCTAGTTCTTTGAAATTTTGTAATGGTTCTCGCCCTAGCGTTTGGCACGGGCTGGATGTATGAAGAATTGGGAACCTTTGTATATTTGAGTTTGTACTCCCTTTTGAGATAGAAATGTATATAAGTTTTGCTTTAAGTTTTGGATTGTTATTATGCTTGTTCATATAGTTTTATTCCGATTTTACTTGAGGTATGACTGAATCCTGGCGAGAGCTGGGCAAGCAGTCTGCCGAGCCCTTTCATTCACCTTAGGGGAAGGTGGGGCTGTCACAGTTGGTATCTGAGCCTACTTCGCATGGTCTCTATGCGGAGTGAGCTTGGGCCAAGTGGTGAATAAGTATGAATGACTAAGTGCTCGTTTGAGCATAATCTATGAATCACAAATGTGATAGGCCTTAAATCTTTCTCATGGTATCTGAGGACCATAGATAGGTACGTTAGGTAGGAATTTCGATTTTAGATAGTTTACTCTTGGGACTGGCCAGCTCAATATGTGAATTATCTTATTTCAGATTCTCGTACCCAAGTACTCCAGAGTTGAGGCGATACTAAGTACTTGAGACTTGCATTTTGGGGACATGAACAGGCTTTGTTTGGCTAGAATGAGTACAAGAGGTCAACGGACGCCTAGTTTGGATAGAAAGTGACGTGAGAGATCGGACGGGATTATTTTAACTAAGCCTGGGATGACATATCGCCTTTTCTTTTCATTTGCCCTTGTATTGTTACTACATGACTTTTATTTGTGGTATGTTAATACCTACATGTGTAATATTGACTGCTTTTGATTATTTTTCTAACTTGATATGTCTCTTTGTGTACATGGTGTGTTATGTCATGTATATGCCTCTTTGTGTATTTGGTATGTTAGATCTTGTTATTTTAGTCAATTTATTTTGTTTATTTATTAAATTACCTTTTGAAAAAGAAAAGAAAAGAGAGAAAAAAAATATATGGGGGGTAGACGTAGTCGTGGACGTGGTCGTGGCCGTGGAACTAAGCGAACCCAAGAACCAAGAGAAGAAAGGCAAACTTTAGCCGAACAAGAACATGGACCGAGGATCGAAGCCGAAGACCAAACGGCAACAGCGATACAACAATTGACAAATATCTTGGCACGACTAGTAGATCAACAAGGCCAAATGCCAGTGAATCAACCCCATAATCTTGAGATAGGCGAGGTTAGGGCTCTTGAAAGGTTTCAAAAATTTATACCTCCAAAATTCGTTGGAGGGCCTGATCCGGACATAGCTGAACAGTGGTCAGAGGCCATAATCAATATTTTCACAGCTTTGAACTACACTGAACAAAGACAAGTGAACTTTGCGGTGTTCCAATTTAAAGGACGGGCCCGAGCGTGGTAGAATGTTATTAAAGCAAAGTGGGAAAGAGAACAGGCTGCGTGGATATGGACGAATTTCATAAGAGAATTTAACGAGAAGTATCTCCCACCTTTAGTCCAACAAAGGAGAGAGGAGGAGTTTATTGGGCTACGCTAGGGAACCCAAAGTGTGGCCGAATATGAAACAAAATTTACGAAACTATCCAAGTTTGCTTCTGAATTGGTAGCCACAGAACGGCAAAAAGTAAGATGGTTCATACAGGGATTGAATTTGAAAATCCAGGAAGCATTAGCGGTGATGCAAGTTAATACTTTTACGGAGGCTTTGGAGAAAGCTAAAAGAATTGAGGATGCAAATGCACAGGTAAAAGCATCCCAAACCCAGAAAAGCGGTGCATCTGGTAGTGTATTGGAGGAATTTAGTGAAACGATAGCACCTTCTAAAGTGCAAAAAGTGAACCCTTTACCCCGCCCACCATGGACATTAGAGGCGTTAGATCTCCAAAGGAAGTCAAATCGGACATGGGGAGATTTCTCAGGAAAGTCAAAAGGTGGCTTCTCACTTGGTCTGTGGATACTGTGGAAATGCAAATTACTCCAAAAGCGATTGTTGGAGGAAAGAGCAGAAGTGTTTGATGTGGAAGTGGTGATCATCAAGTTAGTAACTACCCGAGGAAACCGTCATGAGAGAGTAGTACTCAACCACTAGATGGAACCAAATCAAAACTAGCGAAGGAAAAAGGGGACCAAACAAATGTACCAGCAAAGGTTTATGCCTTAGACAACCAACAAATTCCGGACTCGTCTGAGGCCACTGAAGGTAAAATTTCGAAGACGAAATTTCTTAAGGGGGAGAGAGTGTGAGAACCCGAAAATGTTCACATTTTTCTAGGCATTATTTTATTTCTCAATCCTTTTTTAAATGAAAACTTTTCACTATATACATATATATATGAGCGTATGTTTGTGAAATTGTCAATCTATGTGTTGGAAGGACAGATGAGCGTGGCAGGTGAACTAGGAAAAGGAGAAAATTTTTTGTTTGGAACCAAATCCGGCCGCATATCCAGCCAGTTCTTGGCCGGATTGCTGGCCGGAGTGTTGATGGATTTTGAAAAAAAATTTAATTCTCTACTGCCTTGAATCCGGCCAGATTCTGGCTGGATTGTGACATGGCAGCATCGGCAGCCCACTTTGACAAGTTGTTTCTCTCCATACTTATCTTGTTTTGGCTGCATTTGCTCTTCATTTTTCACCTTCCTTGCCCTGCTGTCATGGAGAGAAAACAAGAGGGGGAAAAAACTCCATTTTCTTCACTTCATTTGCTTGCCTAAATCTTGAGTTTTAACCGGTAGAATCGTAAACTACTCCGTACAAGTGTACAATAAGAAGGATTAAAGGGTTTGGTGGAGTGGATTTGGGAGGAGGAAGGACTAAGTTATCATTTTCTTTGGGGTTTAAGGTAATTTCTTAAGAATCTCTCTCTTTGCTTCTAATAGGTGGAAATTAGTGGCTCGTGGTTGCCACTTTAGTGATTTTGTACAATATTTCATGGATTGAATTGATGAGATGCGGATTTCTGGTTTTTATAGTGAATTTTCTGCCATAAATAATGTTTGAAGAATAGCCATGATTTCTTAGTTGTGATATGTGAAAATCTAGTGTTTTATTGTTAGTTTACTTTGCCTAAAAGGATTTCCTACTTATGTGCTTCAATTTCCGTTTAGGGTTTCTAATATGAGCTTCCAATTGGTTGTACCTTATGGGGGTTTAAGAGCATCTAATATATATATATATATATGTGTGTGTGATTGTGGTTAATTGCTATGAGAATTGATATTTGATTGTAGGGTGAAAGTGAAGTGGTTAAGGGGAAATGCTGTCTGTTTATTATCTTGTAATTTGAGTGAGTTATAGTGGATTTGGAAATGTGATTTTTGTGTCGAGTTGGACATACTTCAGTGAGAACTACATCGGGTCTCTCGAAGGGTGTTCGAGGAGCTATATTTCTATTTTCGCTTGGTGAATATAATGACCGTTTTACCATTTTAACACATGATACCTCTTCAGTTTGAAACTCCAAATGTTTACTTACTCCTTCCCAAAATAAAGAGGTATGAATTAGGGTTTTCTCGGCCAAGAGAAAACTACTTTCAAGTGAGGTTTTAAGTGTGAAATTAAGGTATTTTGCCCTCCTTTTGACATTATTTTCATCAAGACATTTGTTATATAATATCTACTTGAATATATGTTGATTTTGAGCCACATAAACGATTCAGAAAATATTTCTTTAGCCTATCTAGCTGGATTCTGATTTATCTTCGGTCCAAGTGTTTTCCGTTAGGATTTTCTACAACCCTTTTTAGTTTAGTTTTGTGTTTGATTTGTGAAACTCTTCGTTATTCCCGTCCTCAGATCCAAATGACCTCTTTTCACTTTCAAAGTCATCTTTATATGTTCTACTCGTAATTAGTCAGATTTTCTTCGATTTCACCTAATTTTTGCTAGATGAACTGTAATATTCTCTCTCGCTTAATCTTAGATTTCATCGGTGACTGAGGGTATTATCCGGAAGGATATTTTGGACGTTATTTTTGTGACGCCCCGAAAAGTATGAGTGTGAGAACCCGTAAACACCCTAATCGTTTCCGAGGGTTTTATTTCCTTTAATAGCATGTTTTCTGCGTTTTCTGGCTTAGGAAATTTTCATGAGGAATTTTTATGAGTAATTATAGTTTTTGATGATTTTTCTAGCCTTGGTGAGTTTTTGGAAAATTAAGAGTGTATAATGGACGTGGGACCCACTAGTGCGAAAAGTTCGGAAAAATTCGGCCAATAAGGTTAAGTTTCGGATACTGTGTAAAATTTATCGGGTGTTAAGAGATAAGTAGAGAGTGAGATTTGATTGATGTGAGAGGAAAAAGAAGTGATAAGATTGCATTAATGAGGTGACAAGTGTCACCCTCTTATTGGTTTTACTTTAAGATTTACTATTCCAATTTTTGACTTTTTTTGACCAAAGGTTAAATATCTTAAAAATTGCCCAAAAATCACCATTTCTTACCTTTGGATGGCCGGCCCTCTCTAGCAAGAAGAAAGACAAAACTCTTCAACATCTTGGCAAATTCCTAGCTCAAATCATCCAAACTACTTGCCTAAATTAGTTTTTACTCCATAAAATTCCTTCCTTGGGTGCTAGTAGGTAGTTTAGTGAAGTTTGTTTGAAGAGCTAAGGTGTGCAACATCTCTATCTCTCTTGGTTACTAGGTGAGTGGTGTGTGAATTCCCTCTTGCACTTAATGAAGCTTAAGTTATGCTTCTTAGTGATTAAAGTGCTGAAATTTCTGGTTTTCTTTTCGGTTTGAAGTGATTTGGTGAAGTTTTTATTTTATTGATGATTTTTCTGGTTTAATTGGATTATGATGGTGTGGTTGTTTATGATGATTGGCAATGGCCTATAATGACACTAGTAGGTGTGAATTGTTGATATTTGCAATCAATTTTGGGTTTGGAATGAATTGTGAAAAGTTAGGGTTCATAAACCCCTAATTCTGTCCGGTTTTAGATCATAGGGTTAGAGGCCGAATTGGACTTTGCTCAAAACATGAAAGTTGTAGGTATTGATGAGTTCGAAGTGCCTTCAAAATTTTAGATCATTTGGATCAGTGTAGAGTGAGATATGTCGATTTTACTATTGCTGATCTGGGTTGCTCAGAATGTGAAAACTGCGCTTGTAATCGTTTGTTTTGACTGGAATTGGTTTGGATTTTGTTGTTGGTGTCTTCTGAGGAAATGTAGCTGGATGTCTTAGCTAACATATTCCTTTGGAATTTCGGCATTTGGACCTGTATAGACTGAGTTGTGTTCATTACAGCATTGTGTGATTTGTGAACCTATTTTAGTGGTTCTGGTTTGGTATTTTTGGAATATTTGACCTAGTTTTGCTAGGAACTGGACTGAGTGACCTTCTACATTGTTGTAGCCCTGGTTCTTAGCTTCGAAACGGTGGGTCTTGCACCTTCATCCGACAATCGTAGCGCATTTGGTACCATTACCTCAAAATGACGTCAAAACTATTTTTCTGGTTTTGAGCTTAACTTTCATTTCCGGACTTTTCCCTAGCTTGACTTGTGCTAGTACTACTTGGAGCTTGCTGAATGGCTATTGGATGAACTTATTTGTGTGACTTTGGAACTGGCTGAGGAAATAATGAAGCCATGATGGCTGGGAAAGTAAGCAAATTTAGGGGAAGTGCTGTCCGAAGTTTTAAAGGGTTTGATTGCTTTGAGTTTGTGATCTAAGACTTGGATTTGAGCAAGGCAATGTTATATGATGGATGATTTCTGAGCCATGGAGGTGAGTGACCTCAAACTACTTCTAAAGTGATTTATGAACCGTTTCTTACATTATTTACTTTTGAACTGTTTCCAAAGTTACTTTTGAAATGTTTTCTTGCATATCATGTGTGCTGGCATTTGAGTGTGCCTTGTTTGCTATATTTCTTGACTTCATGACTTGTATTTTGGTTGATAACGTGTTAAGCGCTTATAATGATTTCCAAAACGAGTTTTCGAGGCGAGTGTGTACTTTATCGCACTCGACCTCGATAAAGGTGAAATTTTCGATTGAAATGTTACTTACGCATGAATGTAAGCCTTTTGGGCTGAACTGGCCATTGCCCCTTGTTACCGGTCGTCTTGAGCCAGAAGCGGACTCGGTCAGGCGATTAGGAACTTGGGTGAACGTTTGGTATACTCGAGTATTACCTATGTAGGTTGGTGGAGCCTGGCCAAAAGCCAGGGACGGGGTGAATGAAATGAAATGAATGACCAAATGAGCGAGGAAATGTCAGGAGAATGAATGTATCCTTTCATGAATGTTACTATCGCTTTCCATTGTAAATGTTTCTTGAATTATTGATAATCCATATTTACTGTTTTGCAAATGATGTAGTTGTTTCCGGATTTATCATTTAATTTATGACATCATTGAAATGAACTATTGTGAAACCGATTTGATTAATGATTTTCTGGTTACTCGCTGAGCTTTTAGCTCACCCCAAAAACTATTTTATTCCCCTCCACAGGGCTCGTGGCGAAGGAAGGACTTGTAGTACTTGTGCACGTGTATGGATGGCCTAAATTTTGTACAATTTTGGATTTGGAATTATTTTATGTATATTTGGGATTAGTTTCCGCTGCATTTGTGACATGTAATTATTGGAGACGGATGTGTATTTGTGGACCATTTGATGTATACTTGAGATTTATATTGTAATCTGTTTGAGGAATGTAGTGAACGACTGACTCCCGGCGAGAGCTGGGCAGGCGACCCGCCGAATCCTGGGGTACGCCCTAGGGAGAGGTGGGGCCGTCGCAATTTTGCATAAATAGGTGAGTGTCCCTTGTTTGTTATATTTCCATTGACTATCTAGCTTGTTGTGGATGTTGATAATGTGTTAAGCGCTCTCATGATTGTCAAAACGAGTTTTATTAGGCGAGTGTGTACTTTACTGCACTTGGCCTAAAGGAATATGAAATTTTCAATGATTCAATGATTTAAACGTTACTTGTGCATGAATGTAAGCCGTTTGGCTGAACTGGGTCCTGCCCTTCGTTACCAATCGACTCAAGCCAGAAGCAGACTCGGTCGGGTGATTTGGTGACCATGGGTGAATGTTTGGTATACTTGAGTATTACATTGTTGTTGGGTGGAGTCCGGCCTGTGAGGACTTGCAAATTCCTTATATATTTCTTGAAAATTTCCTTTTATTTGAAAATTATTTGGAAAATATTATTCTATACCATCTTACTACTCAAACACCCTAGAAAAAAATATATATATGCCAATGATCATTGGAAATTAGGGTTTTCCTTTCCGATTTCAAATCAAAATGAAATGGGGTTTTCGTGTATCCGCAGTGTAAGGATCAAATTTGGTGCTTAAGAGTGACTTTTAGGTGAGAAATAATATATAATTAGAAGCTATGTTATAAAGTTAGTGAATAGGAAGTAAAAGCCCTAGTACGTGTAATTTAAGAAAAACGGATAAAACTGACGTGTACCGTTCGTTACCGAGTGAGTGCACCGATTAAACCCTACTTTATTTCTTTAATCTCCTCATTTTATTTTAACTAATTAGCCTTAAAATATCTTATACATGAGTCACCATGGTGGGCCAAAGGAAGAAGAAAGAAAACTCTAGAAAGGACACATGTCAAGCCCTTATTGGAAGGAGCTTTGACTAATTTGTATCAACCATCATAAAACAAGAATTTAACCAAATCTTCTCCATTTCTTCACCACCTTGGCCGAAAATAGTGAGAGAAAAAGGGGAGAGAAACTTCATCTTCACCAACTAAATTTCTTGCTTAATCTTAAACTCCAACCATAAATCTTGTGAATCACTTCACAAAAACTACTCTTTAGGGAAGATTAGAGCTTTGTATGGCAAGATTTTGAAGGAAAGGTTGTGGTCTTCTCCTACAAGCATCCTAGGAAGGTATCATGGCTTTTCACCCTTTCTTTTTCCCAATTTTGGTTAAATATGGCTGAAAGCTTTTAATTTTGAGTTACAACGGTTAATTAGTGAGTTTTGTTGGAGTTGGGGGGATGATTAGCTAGGGTTTCATTTTCAGCTTTGATTATGATCACATATCCTTTAATTGATCTTATGAAGTTGCTAGTTGGAGGTTTTGATGATTTAAACCTAACAAACATGAAATTCTAGCAACAAAGCTCTAATTCCAAGTTTAAATTCTCACGAACACCATTCTGCCCGTTTTTGTTTCATCATGATAGAGGCCGAATTAGCCTTAGCTCAAAACATGAAAGTTGTATATAATGATGTTTTATAGTTGCCTGAAAAATTGCAGCCCAATCGGAGCAACGTAGCCTATGAAAATACCGAAATACCCCTGCTGCCCTGTTTCTACCCGAACATGCTAATCAGCTTCTGTAATTGGTTAGTTTGACCAGGATTACTACTGATTTGGTTGATGATGTCTTCTTAAGAATTATAATCTTGTATCTTAGCTTTCAAATAGCTTTCGAATTACCTGAATTGGAGTTGTGTGCTGAGATATGAGTGAATAAAGCAAGACTACTAGTTGATTTCTGCAGTGAATCTCGAACTGGAAAATCTGAAATTGTTTTGGTAAATTTGACCTAGTTAGAGTGAGAACTGGACTGAGTGGTCTTCATGGAAGTTGTAGGTCTTTGTCTTAGCTTTTTAACGCCTCCAAGAACACCCTAAAAGGACATTGGTAGTCTGAGATATGGCCATTTAAATGTAGTATAGTTAATTAGCCGATTAGTTGGAACCTGGTTCTGTGAACTGGGAATTTGATTAGGTTACACTAGAAATTTGATCAAGTGATCTTCATGAAAGTTGTAGTACTTCATCTTAGCTTCGAAATGGTATAGGTTTTACCACAATCCGATAAGCGTAGCTCCGGTTGTGTCCGTTACGTAAAACTCTATCAAATCTGTCTCTTGTTAAATTTGATTTCCGCACTTGTTGTTAGTTGATTTTTGTCCTTGTATTGTCTTAAGCCTATTGGATGGCTATTGAAGTTAGATTGTTGTGTGTGTACCTTTGGGTTTAAATGAGAAAAATAATGAAGCCAAAATGGCTGGAAAATTAGGTAAACACAAAGGGCATACTGCCCAAATTTACGCTCGAGAATTAGAAAACTATACTTGCAACTTGAGTAAGGGTTAAGAGTGAATATCACTTGAACCATCTAGGATATTTGCATCTTCTTTTACCGAGGTATATAAGTAAGGACTTGGCTGAACTTATACCCTTGAGAAATAAAATAATGACTGCTCGGAGTACGTTTTCTTTATCACTTCGACTTAAATGGAGATTTCAAAGTTTTACGAGCAAGCATAAGTTTTACAAATATTTTACTCATAGCCTTGGTTTAAATGTACCCTTTTCACTTCCAAAACTATACTTATACTTTGTACTAGTAGTTATTCGGATTTTCTTTGGTTTACTTAAACTTTGGAGGGGTTTAACTATGATATTTTCTCTTGGCTATAATTAGGGTTTCTTGGCGATTAAGAGTGTTATCCTAGAGGATACTTTGGACATTATTTTGCTTAATTAGGTGAGTGACCCTAAACTGTTTCCAAAGTTACTTTTGAAATGTTTCTTGCATTATTTGCTCGTTTGCATATCATGTGTGCTGGCATGTGAGTGCATGACATGATTTGGCTTAAATGAGTACTTGGGGAGTCTTGTGCTGAACACCAATGTCTCCTCTACTATTTACCTGGAGCCAGTGTCTCCACCACTTTCGTGAGTTCGTGACATGATCTGGAGCACCAACGTTGCTCCCCCTTATTGTTTATTGTTAAATAATCTATTTGAGTGTTGGGTGTTTAAGTGCAATGATTTCACTGGCTCACGAGACCAAAAATACGTACATTTGATACTTGAATCATAACATCATCGAAATACATTATTGGGAAATATATTTGATTACTGATTTTATTGGTTACTCACTGAGCTTTTAGCTCACCCTAAAACTATTTTATTCCCCTCCACAGGGCTCGTGGCGAAGGAAGGCTTGTAGTACTTATTCACGTGACTGGATGGCATATATTTTGTACAGTTTGGATTTGGAATCATTTTATGTATAGTTGGGAATTGTTTCCGCTTCGCTTATGACATGTAATTATTGGAGAATTTGATGTATATTCAAGATTTATCTTGTAATTTATTTGAGAAATATAGTGAACAACTGAGTTCCGGTGAGAGCTGGGCAGGCAGTCCGCCGAACCCTTTGGTTCGCCTTAGGGTGAGGTGGGGCTGTCACACGGCCAACGTCAATGAAATGAATGAACAAGTGGTAATGTAAATGAAGGGTTTTTACTTACAAAAATGCATTTTCAAATGATTGGAGGAATAAGGAAATGAGAGGAGAATGAATGAATGAATGGCTCCATGTGAGCACGTATCCTTTTAATGAATGTGTTATTATCACTTTACATTGTAAATGTTTCTTGAATTATTAGTTATCTATGGTTAATGCATTGGACTTATTGTTTGATTACGTGTTTAGAACCTCGCTGAGCTTTAGCTCATTCCTTTAGTTTTGTTTTCCTTAACAGAGAAAGGCGAGCAAGGACGAGAGCTCTGTATAGACTAGCCTTGCTAGTTCTTTGAAGTTTTGTAATGGTTCTTACCCTAGCATTTGGCACGGGCTGGATGTATGAAGAATTGAGAACCTTTGTATTTTTGAGTTTGTACTCCCAAAGTGTGGCCAAATATGAAACAAAATTTATGAAACTATTCAAGTTTGCTTCTGAATTGGTAGCCACAGAATGGCGAAAAGTAAGACGGTTCATACAGGGATTAAATTTGGAAATCCAGGAATCATTAGCGGCGGTGCAAGTTAATACTTTTATGGAGGCTCTGGAGAAAGTTAAAAGAATTGAGGATGCAAAGGCACAGGTAAAAGCCTCCCAAACCCAGAAAAGGGGTGCATCTAGTAGTGTATTGGAGGAATTTAGTGAAACGATAGCACCTTCTAAAGTGCAAAAAGTGAACCCTTTACCCCGCCCACCATGGACATTAGGGGCGTTAGATGAAAGGTCTACCAAAGGAAGTCAAATCGGACATGGGGAGATTTCTCAGGAAAGTCAAAAGGTGGCTTCTCACTTGGTCTGTGGATACTGTGGAAAGGCAAATTATGCCAAAAGCGATTGTTGGAGGAAAGGGCGGAAGTGTTTGATCTGTGGAAGTGGTGATCATCAAGTTAGTAACTACCCGAGGAAACAGTCACGAGAGAGTAGTATTCAACCACTAGATGGAACCAAATCAAAACCAGCGAAGGAAAAAGGGGACTAAACAAATATACCGGCAAAGATTTATGCCTTAGACAACCGACAAGTTCTGGACTCGTCTGAGGCCACTTAAGGTAAAATTTCGAGGACGAAATTTCTTAAGGGGGAGAGAGTGTGAGAACCCGAAAATGTTCACATTTTTCTAGGTATTATTTTATTTCTCACTCCCCTTTTTAAATGAAAACTTTTCACTATATATAAATATGAGCGTGTGTTTGTGTATGTCCATTATATTTGTGTGAAATTGTCGGTCTATGTGTTGGAAGTACGGATGAGCATGGCGTGTGAACTAAGAAAAGGAGAAAATTTTTGGTGGAAAATTTGGAACCAAATACGGCCGTATATCGCGCCAGTTCTTGGCCAGATTGCTGGTCGGATTGTTGATGGATTTTGAAAAAAAATTATTTCTCTACTACCTTGAATCCGGCCTGGAATCCGACCAGAAATTTGTTGATCTTGATCCCTATCTTTTGATGTTTACAAAACAAATGGATGATACTAATGTTTCTTCAAGATATATTTTCAGTTATGAAGTTATTTGATTCCATGATCAAGTACAATTGAAAGATGACAAAGTTTACTGAATCTGTCGGACGCTCAAGATGTCAGGATCGGACGTCCGATAATCATTGCACAACTTCGGATGCATGCTTCGGACGTCCGATAGGATCCTTCGAAGTCGACGAAACTATCGGACCTATCGGACGCTGAATATGTCTCTACCGGACGTCCGATAGAAACAAGATAATTTCTCAAATCTGTTTGTTTGCTGTCAGACGCATAAAGAGCTTGCACCGGACGTCCGAAAGAATTGAAGAAAATCTCTGAAACTCACTGCCTGCTGTCGGACGCATAAAACAGGGCTATCGGACGTCCGACACTCCAACGGCTAGTTGACTCTTCAGCTACTTTCTATCCGTTGGAAGCTTTAATAAGGCTCTTTCTTGGTCCTATATAAATAGTGGTTGGTCAGATACTTCAAACAACTTTGGCACACTGAAGATACAAAAGATGTAGAGAGATTTTAGTGAGAAAATACTCCAAAAAGAATATTTGTAATCTTAGTGGTGTGAGGTTCATTGTAAGCTCTGTGAGGGTTGTCCTGAGGGATAGTAAAACGTCCTGGCTTGACCGAGTGCTGCTTGGGGCAAGGAGGAGGTGAACCTTCCTTTGTACACAAGAGTGATTGTAATTCATCAACTTGAAGTAGCTTGTTTCAATTAATCTACAAGCTCAAGAGGAGTTGGCTAGTTAATTGGTTTGCAATCCTTTCCTTTTTATTTACTTATTGTTTCGTTTATGATCTTTGCATTGGTTGTTTTGGGCCTTACAATTGGTATCAGAGCTTGGTCTCCTAGAGATTAAGCTCAATCGGTTTTGGAGTAAAGATGACAACCAATAATGCTATGTTTTTTGAAGGACATTCTGTTATTAGACCACCTGTGTTTAATGGGTCAAATTATATGAGTTGGAAAGAAAGAATGATTATCTTTTTGCAATCTATTGATATCGAATTGTGGTTTATTATTAGTGAAGGTCCATATGATGCCTCTCTTATAGATGAAAATACTCATGCATCTAGACCGAAAACAAGAAGTGAACTGACTGCTGTGGATAGAGCTCATCTCACCTTAAATGCAAAAGCCATGAATGTGTTATATTGTGCATTAGACTCAAATGAATCTATTAGAGTCAAGGGTTGCAAGTCAGCTAAAGAAATTTGGGACAAACTGAAAGAAATTCATGAAGGTAGTGAGAATGTTAGAGAACAAAAGAAGTCCATTCTAGTTACAAAGTATGAATCTTTCAAGATGGAACCTCATGAAAATGTTGATCAAATGTATTGTAGATTCAATGATTTCATTAAAGATTTAGAGGTGCTGGAAAAAGAATATTCTCTTGGTGAGAAAAATAGAAAAATCCTGAATGCCTTGTCCAATGATTGGGAAAATAAAGTGACTGCTATTGAGGAGGCTAGAGATTTGAATACTATGCCTATTGAATCTCTTATTAATTCTCTTACCTCTTATGAGCTGAAACTTAAGACTAAGGTGCAAGAGGAAGAGGATGCAAAAGTGCGAAAGAATATTGCTCTAAAAGCCTCACAAGATGAAGATGATTCTGCCTCTCTAGATGAAGAAGATGTGGAAGGTGATGACAATGATATCGCTCTCATCACAAAAAGTTTCAAACAAATACTCAACAAGAGGAGATTCAGAAATGGTGGACCTAGCAATTCATTCCCAAATCAGTTCAACAACTCGAGAAACAAAGGGAAGCTAGAGTTCAACAAAAAGCAAACTGATCAGTGCTTTGAATGCGGCCAACCTGGACACTATGCAAGTGACTGTCCAGTGATGAAGAAAAAAGAAGGAAGAAAACCAAGAATAAACAAATTTCAATTCACATGGAATGAATGCAATTCCGATGGTGAAATTGAAGAGGAAGATCAATCTGCTCAATTGGCTTTCATGGCCATTGGAGATGATGAGGTAACATCTTCTAACTCTCAATTTGAAAGTGATGATGAAGATGATGATGATCTTGAATCTTTCATTATAAAATTGCATGATAGTTTGAAAGAATCTTATGTTAGAAACAAGGAGTTAAAACAGAAAATTAGTTTTTTACTTCGAGATAATGCAAATCTTTTTCAACAAAACAAAAAGTTGAAAGCTGAAAATGATTACTTCAAAAAAAGTGAGACTGCTTTACACTTGGATCTTGATAGAAAAACAAGTTTTTGTGAAATGTTCAAAAGGGAACAAGATGATTTGAAAAGAAGAATGGATGATTTAAATGAGTTGCTTCAACATAAAAAACAGGACTGTTTTCAAAGTAATAAATCAAAAACTCATTTTAAGATAAATTCTGCTGCAAATGAGTTTGCTATCCATAGGAGAAGACAAGTAAGATTTATTAAACCTGCTCATATAAATAATTCCCTGATTATGTGTAATTTCTGTTGTCAAAAAGGTCACATGAAAAGTGATTGCTATGTGAGAAAGAATATAAAAAAAGGCACGAAATGCATGTGGATAGTTAGACATGATGCTAATTTTAACAAGTAGGAGGTTTTGTCTAATCATTGCAGTGGTTCTTGTTCAGAATATTTTTTCTTTTGATACTTTGATCTGAGTTTTCGCTGATATCTTTGAATACTACTGAATCTATATGATGTCAAAAAGAGAGATAAAAGAATAATGCTGATCTCATGATGATTTGCTGTGATTGCTGTCATTTCTCTATTTTTTCTTGGAATATTGAATTCTCTGCTATTGTTGCTGGATTATAGTAGTTGATTTTTACTCTTATGATGACAAAAAGGGGGAGAAATGGACGCAATGTGTAAGGGGGAGTTATTCTGAGATTATGAGTTTGGCTCTTAAAAGTTTTGGTTGCAATGATTGAGGGGGAGCTTATACTTATTATTTTTTTTTTCTTTCCATCCATTGTTTTGTCATCATCAAAAAGGGGGAGATTGTTGATCTTGATCCCTATCTTTTGATGTTTACAAAACAAATGGATGATACTAATGTTTCTTCAAGATATATTTTCAGTTATGAAGTTATTTGATTCCATGATCAAGTACAATTGAAAGATGACAAAGTTTGCTGAATCTGTCGGACGCTCAAGATGTCAGGATCGGACGTCCGATAATCATTGCACAACTTCGGACGCATGCTTCGGACGTCCGATAGGATCCTTCGAAGTCGACGAAACTATCGGACCTATCGGATGCTGAATATGTCTCTACCGGACGTCCGATAGAAACAAGATAATTTCTCAAATCTGTTTGTTTGCTGTCGGACGCATAAAGAGCTTGCACCGGACGTCCAAAAGAATTGAAGAAAATCTCTGAAACTCACTGCCTGCTGTCGGACGCATAAAACAGGGCTATCGGACGTCCGACACTCCAACGGCTAGTTGACTCTTCAGCTACTTTCTATCCGTTGGAAGCTTTAATAAGGCTCTTTCTTGGTCCTATATAAATAGTGGTTGGTCAGATACTTCAAACAACTTTGGCACACTGAAGATACAAAAGATGTAGAGAGATTTTAGTGAGAAAATACTCCAAAAAGAATATTTGTAATCTTAGTGGTGTGAGGTTCATTGTAAGCTTTTCATTTGTGAGTGAATCTTTCATGAGTGTAGCTCTGTGAGGGTTGTCCTGAGGGATAGTAAAACGTCCTGGCTTGACCGAGTACTGCTTGGGGCAAGGAGGAGGTGAACCTTCCTTTGTACACAAGAGTGATTGTAATTCATCAACTTGAAGTAGCTTGTTTCAATTAATCTACAAGCTCAAGAGGAGTTGGGTAGTTAATTGGTTTGCAATCTTTTCCTTTTTATTTACTTATTGTTTCGTTTATGATCTTTGCATTGGTTGTTTTGGGCCTTACAAAATTCAACCAGATTGTGATGTGGCAGCGTCGGCAGCCAACTTTGATCAGTTGTTTCTCTCCATACGTATCTTGTTTTGACTGCATTTGCTCTTCATTTTTCACCTTCCTTGCTCGGCTGTCTTGGAGATAAAACAAGAGAGGAAAAAACTCCATTTTCTTCACTTCATTTGCTTGCCTAAATCTTGAGTTTTAATCGGTGGAATCGCAAACTACTCCGTACAAGTGTACAATAAGGAGGATTAAAGGGTTTGATGGACTGAATTTTGGAGGAGGAAGGACTAAGTTATCAGTTTCTTTGGGGTTTAAGGTAATTTCTTAAGAATCTCTCTCTTTGCTTCTAATAGGTGGAAATTAGTGGCTTGTGGTTGCCACTTTAGTGATTTTGTGTAATATTTCATGGATTGAATTGGTGAGATACAGATTTCTAGTTTTTATAGTGAATTTTCTGCCATAAATAAAGTTTGAAGTATAGCCACGATTTCTTAGTTATGATATGTGAAAATCTAGTGTTTTATTGTTAGTTTACTTTGCCTAAAAGGATTTCCTACTTACGTGCTTCAATTTCCGTTTAGGGTTTCTAATATGAGCTTCCAATTGGTTGTACCTTATGGGGGTTTAAGAGCCTCTAATATATATATGTGTGATTGTGTTTAATTGCTATGAGAATTGATATTTGATTGTAGGGTGAAAGTGAAGTGGTAAGGGGAAATGCTGTCTGTTTATTTTCTTGTAATTTGAGTGAGTTAGAGTGGATTTTGAAATGTGGTTTTTGTGTCGAGTTGGACGTACTTCAGTGAGAACTACATCTGTAACAGCCCCACCTTACCCTAAGGCGAACCAAAGGGTTCGGCGGACCGCCTGCCCAGCTCTCGCCAGGACTAACGTAACAGATTAGAGCTATTTGTTTCATTCCGGAACTTACAAACGCGCGTAAACAAATCAAAATAGTAAAATAACCCAAAATAAGAAAATGAAATCCGGAGTCGGCCATGATAGTAACCGACCCGTCAGAACCCAACCGAAAGAGCACGCAAACATTCACATCTGAACTTTAGCGATTACAATCCAAAATGACATACAAAAGTTTTCAAAAGTTAATACATATACACGGTTTGCCAAATCAAAAGAGAAAACGCCCCAAAAGTACACTTAGGGTTTTAATACATGAGCTATACAAAAGATATGTTCAACTAGCTCAATTTGGCAGCCATTTGTCAAATCCAGACCAAAAGGGTTTATTTTCCTGTAAGGAAAACAAAAGGAGCAGAAAGGGGTGAGCTTGCGCTCAATGAGGTACCAAACAGATAGCATTAAAATCATGGCATTTCACATTTAACAAATCAGATACACATGTCAGATGTAAAACAGAAACCAATGATTCAAATCAGAAGGATACGGGTGGCTCTCAGGAGCCAAATTTCCAGCGCAGTACTTGATCCAAACCGGTTGACTCTCCGTCAACGTATATAGAATCAACGCGTCCGTAGACCCCTCTTTACACCGAATTCCGTCCACCAAACACCCCTTTACCGGGCCCGCTCACCGTAACCGAATAGAAATGGTAATACTCGAGTATACCGGAATCAAAGGTCTCAATACCAAAAAATCCCCGAACAGACTACCGTGGTTCGTTATCTAATCGTCTAGGCCCTTGCCGGCCGACTCGAATAACTTATGTGAGGACTCGCAAAATTTACTTATTTAATCTCCTATTTCTAGCTTATTTAATTATTTATTTGGTCTTTTACTCCGAATATTATTTTCTAAGCTCTTGAGACCTAATTACATGGAAATATAGTTTCATTATATTTTTAAAATGACTTGTTTCAAAAAATTAATTTTCGGAAGCTCGTTTTGTAAAAATAGTGAACACGTCTTTGGAAATCTTGATCGATTGAGAGTACAATAGGTTTGAAATATTGGAGACATGTACAATGGACCTAAATTAGGCATTTTAATGTTTAAATACTCAAGTGATAGTTATTAGTACTATCGTTATAAGAATTTCTCGGAAGTTTCGCGTTATTGCGCTTAAATTGGAGATACGCGTTTTCACACGCGCGATTTTTATTGAGGAACTTTAGACCCTTATTTTGGGACAATTAAGAGTGAATAATATTTATATGAATATAAGTGCATTAGAGGTTTAGTGTACTAGTGAAACAAACGCAAGAGGAATCGAACCGAATCGCGCCAAACGCACCCTAATGTGAGTTGACTAATGGGTGATTTGTGGCCACAAGTTATTGTCTTCTCTTGGAAGCTTAGAAATCTGACCACACTCTCTCTCTTGCTCCCTCATTTGGCCGGCTAACAAAGGAGAAAAACAACTCAAATTCCATCCAAATTTCTTCACCAAATCTTCTCCATTTCACTTCAAATTTCAACCACTCTTAGCTAATTACTTGGAGATTACATCAAGCTAAGAAAGAGGGCTGCTATCCACGGTTTTCTTGAGCATCTAAGGGGCCGAAATTCTGTCCTAGTTCATCAAGAGAGGTAATGGACGATCAACTCCTTGAATCTTAGCTTACGGAAGCTCTATTACACGTATAAACTCTTGCATGCATGTGGGTGGTCTTGTTTATGGTATAAAATGTGAAAGTGGGCTCTATGAACTCCCACTCTTGGGTTGTTGCTGATTTGATGTTGGATGATGAAATTAATGGTGGTTTAGTGCTTATATTAGTAGATTAATGTTGTATTGTTGGTAGAAAATCAAAGGAGGTGCTTGGAGCAAAAGTGACCGTTTTACCCCTGCCTTGTCCGACCGTTTTCGTGCCAGATTTTGAGATTCTAATGAATTGATTATGTTGTTTATCTATTATTGTAAGTGTGTACAAAATTTCATTGAAAAATAACATGATTTGGTTGGTCAAATGAGTTGATTTCCAAAGTTAGCAAAACTGGAAAATGAATCCCGTATTGCCCAGGCAGTCATTTTGTAACGGCCATAACTCTTTGTTCCGATGTCCAAATCAAGTGCCGTTTGCTGCATTGGAAACTAGACATTCCTAGCTTTCCATCGGTACCAATTTCACATTCTGGTTCCACTTGAGTGAGCCACACCATTCGATTGAATATCACGGTCCTGTTTCGTTGCTCTCCAGGAGACAGGACAGAAATTGCTTCTTGATGCTCAAAAACGAGCTATTTGTGAATGGAATTTGAAAATGGTTTCTTCTGAGAAAATTCAGCTTTATAAGAGAGCTTTCCAACGCCATCAACCACGCCCAATTCCAAGTTGAATGGAGTGAGTTGTGGCCAAAGTTTGAAACTGCTACAGTGATAGAATTTTCCACTTGGACAGATTTGTAACTAACAATGATTTGGGACTTGTTGTTTTGGAAACTTTGATGTCCGACATCTACCAAACTTTAGATTAGATGTTCCTTGGACTTTGTTTCACAAATAAACCAGATTTGGGTTGGTTGCTTTGGACAAAATGTTTAAAAAGGAAAGAAGAGCTAGAAGACAGTTTTACCTTGGGAAATTTCCTGAACTTTGATGGTTTAGTTAACTACCTTCCCGTGTGAATTTTCAAATGAAATTTGAAAGAAGAGTAATCCTCATATGGAGGTTTAATTGTACAAAATTTGGTAATATTCTAAGACCATTTTGATATGCAAATGATGTCACAAAATTCGCTCATCGAATCTGGAAAACTTTTCGTTTTCTCTTAGCCAAATGGTCAAATCTGATTTGGAGAGTTTTATTTCTAGAATTTGGATGTTAATGGTCTTTAAATTGCTCAGTGGATGTTTATGAACTCTTGGTTTCAATAATGGAGAGATTTGGAACTGATTTCATGGTACAAAAAGTTTGTAAACAAAAGAAAAGTGAGAAGGTAGTTTAGCCTTGAAACTCTTCATAAACTTTGGTTGTTTTAATGACTACCTTACCGTGAGAGTTTTTGTACGAAACTTAGTAGAAATGTTGTTCACACATAGAAGGTTTAGTGTACCAAGTTTGATGTATTTCTAATGCCAACTTGATGACCAAATGATATTTCGAATCTAGTTTTAAACCTGGAAAATAGCCCAACAGTCTTAACTTTTTCAGCAACTTGGAGGTACTATATCTTGGTGCTCGAAACTCCGTTTCTCATTCCGCTTCTTTTGTTATACTCTTGGATTGCAACACTAATTGATTTCCAAATTTCAAAGGTTAGTTCAAAACAAGTGAATTTTGCCGAATTTCTAAAGTTGGCCAAAAACCAACTTAAATCTGTCTTGGTAATTCAAGTTACCAACTTTGAGCCAAAATTTGAGTGCCTTTCACTTACATTCGTGGAAAAGTGTCTTCTAAGAACTTTTAGTACTTTGAAAGAGGATTCCAACAGTACCAAGTTTTCCAATTTTGGACTTGTGGAGAGTGAAATATGATTTTTCAAATATTGCTTGTTAAATCTGGAATTTTCTAACTTAAAGGAAACTAAGGGTTTCAAACCCTCCATTTTCCTTCAATATCATTTGATCGTTTTACATTTGATTTCAAAGATGGAAATCAGATTTGTCTTGTATTTTAAAACCCACTTTTGAACCTCGAGTTACACGAACTCTTAGACTCGTCTCCGCGTTAATTTCTTAGATTGTACTAGTGTACAATTTTCCTCGATAATTAGAATGATTTTGAGTGGTAGTTGATTATTGTTTGCTCAGGCACTCGAGGGAATCTCCCAGAGGAACTCGGAGCGGACACCTAAGACGCTTGTTTAAGAACTACTCGCTTGTTTTGACTAGGTGAGTGTTCCATATAGGAATACGTAATTGGAATGAGTCTATGACATGCTTAACCCATGGTCATTAAGTATTTACCACACTCATGCATATTTGAATAATGTATACTTGAATTGCTCGACATGAAACACCTGAAGTATGTATATTTGAACTATTCGATATGAAATGCTTAAAGAGCATACTTATGTGATTACTTGAAATACTAGATATGAAATGTTTGGAGAGCATATCTACATGATGTGTTTAAATGATTAATTATGCTATGGAAGCATAAGTCGGTTGGAGTGAATCTCCTCGACTCTTACGTGGTGAAAGTGAAAAACGGCCAATGGCGGCCTATTGAAATGACATATGTCTACCAATTAACCGTGTTTACTTACCGTTTTCTAATCTATTTGGTTACTTGCTTACTTGGTTATCTGCTTACGTGATCACCAACTTACTTGGTTACTTGACCACCTGATTACTTGATTATCATGAATCACATGTTATATGAAGTTGTCCATCATTATTAGGCGAGTGTGTACTTTACCTCACTCGACCAACTCAAATGATGAATTTTACCTTTTGTCGAATTACTTTGTTACCTGTGCATGTTGTAAGCTATAAGCTGAACTTGGGCCCCGCCTCGGTTACTGACCTACTCGAGCCAGGACTGGGCTCGGTCGGGTAGGTTGGAACCCTGGACAACCGTTTCGGTATACTCGAGTATTACCACTGGAGGGATAAGGTGATGGCCAGTCAACCGTGGAGATCCGGGTGTTATAAGGTGCAGATGACCGACAAAGTTCCACTGGAACACCGTATCCTTTTGTGTTTGCTTTGCTATTAATAATGTTATTGCTCTCCTAGTTGGCATTCTCGGGTAAGACTCCTCATGAGCATTAACCTCTGAGATGAAGCAATCCTTGTAATGTCCTTCTAGTCGGACGAGCCACTATTTGTTTGACTGAAAATTTATGAAAATATATTTATATGGCCATTCATTCCAAAAGTACTAGTTTTACATGTGTTTTCAAATAGCAATTACCCGTGTAATGATTATCACCTCATGGTAACATGCCATTGTGTAATCTAGAATCATGCATACGATATGCATAACTTACTTGATTTATTTGAACTGTTAGAGTGTTTTGGAACCTCACTGGGCTGTGTAGCTCATCCCACGTTGTGGTTTTCTTTTACAGGGTTCGAGACCAAGGGTGCTCGTGAGTAGTACTAGATTGTTTTCTTTTGAAAACTTTAAGTTATATTATAACGGATGGCTATTGTACCCTTTTCCGTTGGGTTGTATTTAAGCTTGGAAGCTGCATAATTGTAAGTGTGAGATATTTGGAGTACTTTAATTATGTATTGAAGTTACTTAAAGTATTTCGAGCTTTTGAATGATGGATTGTAGTGAGTCCTGGCGAGAGCTGGGCAGGCGTCCCGCGGATACCCTTTGGTTCACCTTAGGGAGAAGTGGGGGCGTTACAATTGGTATCAGAGCTTAGGCTTCAGATTTTGTAGTGTATCCTAGGCTTAAATGTTTAGGATGCCGGACTGTGGGACTGTTCTGAAAGTTAAATGATTGCTTGTAGCGATGAAATTTAGAGCCACTTCACGTGGTCTCTACAAAGGAGCAAGATAGGGCCAAGTGGTGTTTGGTCCTTACTATGTGATTAAGTAAAGACTTAAGTGCCCTTCTAGAAATGTAAGTTGTGAATCATGAATGTTATAGGTTGTAAAACCTTTATCTTGATAATTGGAGGGAATTTGATATGTATGTTGGGTAGGAATCTCGAATGTGGTGATTTACTCTTGGGACCGGCCGGCTCGAGATGTGAATTATCCTATTTTGGATTCTTGAACCCGAGTACTTGGGAGTGGAAAGCAACCATAGGGACTTTATATCTCCATTTGTGGGGAATAAGAATGAATCGATATTTCATGTGAATGGTTACAGGAAACCAATAATTGTTTGGTTAAGACGGTACAATAATTAAGAGTGGAAGATGGAAAAGATCGCAACCCAAAAGATCCTTGTGTTGGGATTGAAATCGAGCATGTTAGGGAACGAGAATCGTCTAGTTCCAATTAATCTAGTGAATCTCTACTTGTGATCTTTCATAGTGAGACGATGGGAGTAGAACTTAAGAGTTTGCGCCTTGGAGATGAATGTACTTGTGATAATCACTTGTTTATTTTTGTTATTGACTTTGACTTGGCATGAACTTTACTTGGCCATAATTTGTGTTATGATTTAATGAACTCTAGTTTGTGTTTACTTGCATAGTGATAATGTTAATTGTGAAAGTGTCTTCATCCTCTTTAAATGTTGCTACTGGTATATGAGTGTAGTTCAATTTTAACTAAGTGTGAGGGTTATGCATGTGCGTATAGATTAGTTGTGGACATGGAAACTAGAGGACAACGAAAGGGACGTCAACCTAGACAACCCCGAAATGAAAGAGTAGCTAATGGGTCCGATATCGATCAAAACGTTGAGCTAAGTGCTGGGAGAGGAAATGACCAGATAGGACAAGTTTTAACTCGCATGACGGATATCCTAGAGCTCTTGGTAGCTCAACAAGGTCAAGGTGTTGGACAAGGAAACCAACGTGGAAACCAAGAGATAGGGGAGGATCGAGCTTTAGAGCGGTTTCAGAAATTCTCTCCGCCCAAGTTTGCTGGAGGGCCTGATCCAGAGGTGGCCGAGAATTGGTTAGAAAATATAAGAAATATATTCGATGCCTTGGATTATACTGAGGAGAGACAAGTCACCTTTGCTGTATTTCAACTTGAAGGAGCAGCCCGAACCTGGTGGAATGTTATAAGAAATAAGTGGGAAAGAGATCAAACTCCGAGAACTTGGATAAACTTTGTGCATGAGTTTAATGAGAAATTTCTCCCTCCGCTTGTCCAAGAAAAGAGAGAAGATGATTTTATAAAGCTTCGTCAAGGAACTTTAAGCGTAGCTGAGTATGAAACACGCTTTACGAAGTTATCTACATATGCCCCAGAATTGGTGGCTACTGAACGGAAGAGAATAAGACGGTTCATCCAAGGATTAGATTTGGAAATCCAAGATGTCCTTGCCGCAGCACAGGTTGAAACATTTAGTGACGCTCTTGAAAAAGCGCAAAGGGTAGAAAGCACAAAATCTCAACTGAGAGCTTTTCAAAAAAGGAAAAGAGATACATCTGACAGTACACTAGGAAAAAATGGACCACCACCCAAAGTTAGAAAAGAAGTGGATGAAGTAGGACTGTTACTTCCTGCACCACTCATGATAAAGGAACCAAAAGGAACTATGTCACGAGGGACTTCAGTAGGACAAACACGATCAAAGAAAACCTCGCAAGCAAGTCAGGTCACAACACCTCGTCCGACTTGTGGATATTGTGGAAGGACGAATCACACTGAAGAAAACTGTTGGCTAAAGGGACGAAAGTGTATGGGATGTGGGAGTACCAATCATAAAGTTCATGACTGTCCAAGGAGGTATCCACGAGAAACTACTGCTCAACAAGGAAATGGAACTGTTCCTCGACAAGTCAATGGAAGGAGAAACCGACCAATGGCATCTAAAAGAACGCATGACATGAACACACCACATGGTTCAGAGTTGTCTGAGATTACAGAAGGTATGAATTTCGAGGACGAAATTCTTTTAAGGAGGGGAGGTTGTGAGGACTCGCAAAATTTACTTATTTAATCTCCTATTTCTAGCTTATTTAATTATTTATTTGGTCTTTTACTCCGAATATTATTTTCTAAGCTCTTGAGACCTAATTACATGGAAATATAGTTTCATTATATTTTTAAAATGACTTGTTTCAAAAAATTAATTTTCGGAAGCTCGTTTTGTAAAAATAGTGAACACGTCTTTGGAAATCTTGATCGATTGAGAGTACAATAGGTTTGAAATATTGGAGACATGTACAATGGACCTAAATTAGGCATTTTAATGTTTAAATACTCAAGTGATAGTTATTAGTACTATCGTTATAAGAATTTCTCGGAAGTTTCGCGTTATTGCGCTTAAATTGGGAGATACGCGTTTTCACACGCGCGATTTTTATTGAGGAACTTTAGACCCTTATTTTGGGACAATTAAGAGTGAATAATATTTATATGAATATAAGTGCATTAGAGGTTTAGTGTACTAGTGAAACAAACGCAAGAGGAATCGAACCGAATCGCGCCAAACGCACCCTAATGTGAGTTGACTAATGGGTGATTTGTGGCCACAAGTTATTGTCTTCTCTTGGAAGCTTAGAAATCTGACCACACTCTCTCTCTTGCTCCCTCATTTGGCCGGCTAACAAAGGAGAAAAACAACTCAAATTCCATCCAAATTTCTTCACCAAATCTTCTCCATTCACTCAAATTTCAACCACTCTAGCTAATTACTTGGAGATTACATCAAGCTAAGAAAGAGGGCTGCTATCCACGGTTTTCTTGGAGCATCTAAGGGCCGAAATTCTGTCCTAGTTCATCAAGAGAGGTAATGACGATCAACTCCTTGAATCTTAGCTTACGGAAGCTCTATTACACGTATAAACTCTTGCATGCATGTGGGTGTCTTGTTTATGGTATAAAATGTGAAAGTGGGCTCTATGAACTCCCACTCTTGGGTTGTTGCTGATTTGATGTTGGATGATGAAATTAATGGTGGTTTAGTGCTTATATAGTAGATTAATGTTGTATTGTTGGTAGAAAATCAAAGGAGGTGCTTGGAGCAAAAGTGACCGTTTTACCCCTGCCTTGTCCGACCGTTTTCGTGCCAGATTTTGAGATTCTAATGAATTGATTATGTTGTTTATCTATTATTGTAAGTGTGTACAAAATTTCATTGAAAAATAACATGATTTGGTTGGTCAAATGAGTTGATTTCCAAAGTTAGCAAAACTGGAAAATGAATCCCGTATTGCCCAGGCAGTCATTTTGTAACGGCCATAACTCTTTGTTCCGATGTCCAAATCAAGTGCCGTTTGCTGCATTGGAAACTAGACATTCCTAGCTTTCCATCGGTACCAATTTCACATTCTGGTTCCACTTGAGTGAGCCACACCATTCGATTGAATATCACTGTCCTGTTTCGTTGCTCTCCAGGAGACAGGACAGAAATTGCTTCTTGATGCTCAAAAACGAGCTATTTGTGAATGGAATTTGAAAAATGGTTTCTTCTGAGAAAATTCAGCTTTATAAGAGAGCTTTCCAACGCCATCAACCACGCCCAATTCCAAGTTGAATGGAGTGAGTTGTGGCCAAAGTTTGAAACTGCTACAGTGATAGAATTTTCCACTTGGACAGATTTGTAACTAACAATGATTTGGGACTTGTTGTTTTGGAAACTTTGATGTCCGACATCTACCAAACTTTAGATTAGATGTTCCTTGGACTTTGTTTCACAAATAAACCAGATTTGGGTTGGTTGCTTTGGACAAAATGTTAAAAAGGAAAGAAGAGCTAGAAGACAGTTTTACCTTGGGAAATTTCCTGAACTTTGATGGTTTAGTTAACTACCTTCCCGTGTGAATTTTCAAATGAAATTTGAAAGAAGAGTAATCCTCATATGGAGGTTTAATTGTACAAAATTTGGTAATATTCTAAGACCATTTTGATATGCAAATGATGTCACAAAATTCGCTCATCGAATCTGGAAAACTTTTCGTTTTCTCTTAGCCAAATGGTCAAATCTGATTTGGAGAGTTTTATTTCTAGAATTTGGATGTTAATGGTCTTTAAATTGCTCAGTGGATGTTTATGAACTCTTGGTTTCAATAATGGAGAGATTTGGAACTGATTTCATGGTACAAAAAAGTTTGTAAACAAAAAAAAGTGAGAAGGTAGTTTAGCCTTGAAACTCTCATAAACTTTGGTTGTTTTAATGACTACCTTACCGTGAGAGTTTTTGTACGAAACTTAGTAGAAATGTTGTTCACACATAGAAGGTTTTAGTGTACCAAGTTTGATGTATTTCTAATGCCAACTTGATGACCAAATGATATTTCGAATCTAGTTTTAAACCTGGAAAATAGCCCAACAGTCTTAACTTTTTAGCAACTTGGAGGTACTATATCTTGGTGCTCGAAACTCCGTTTCTCATTCCGCTTCTTTTGTTATACTCTTGGATTGCAACACTAATTGATTTCCAAATTTCAAAGGTTAGTTCAAAACAAGTGAATTTTGCCGAATTTCTAAAGTTGGC
Source organism: Coffea canephora (assembly GCA_036785865.1). Lineage (NCBI taxonomy): Eukaryota > Viridiplantae > Streptophyta > Magnoliopsida > Gentianales > Rubiaceae > Coffea > Coffea canephora. The sequence continues at coordinate 21,996,168 of CM071913.1, read as the reverse complement.
CAAAAAACCAACTTAAATCTGTCTTGGTAATTCAAGTTACCAACTTTGAGCCAAAATTTGAGTGCCTTTCACTTACATTCGTGGAAAAGTGTCTTCTAAGAACTTTAGTACTTTGAAAGAGGATTCCAACAGTACCAAGTTTTCCAATTTGGACTTGTGGAGAGTGAAATATGATTTTCAAATATTGCTTGTTAAATCTGGAATTTTCTAACTTAAAGGAAACTAAGGGTTTCAAACCCTCCATTTTCCTTCAATATCATTTGATCGTTTTACATTGATTTCAAAGATGGAAATCAGATTTGTCTTGTATTTTAAAACCCACTTTTGAACCTCGAGTTACACGAACTCTTAGACTCGTCTCCGCGTTAATTTCTTAGATTGTACTAGTGTACATTTTCCTCGATAATTAGAATGATTTTGAGTGGTAGTTGATTATTGTTTGCTCAGGCACTCGAGGGAATCTCCCAGAGGAACTCGGAGCGGACACCTAAGACGTTTGTTTAAGAACTACTCGCTTGTTTGACTAGGTGAGTGTTCCATATAGGAATACGTAATTGGAATGAGTCTATGACATGCTTAACCCATGTCATTAAGTATTTACCACACTCATGCATATTTGAATATGTATACTTGAATTGCTCGACATGAAACACCTGAAGTATGTATATTTGAACTATTCGATATGAAATGCTTAAAGAGCATACTTATGTGATTACTTGAAATACTAGATATGAAATGTTTGGAGAGCATATCTACATGATGTGTTTAAATGATTAATTATGCTATGGAAGCATAAGTCGGTTGGAGTGAATCTCCTCGACTCTTACGTGGTGAAAGTGAAAAAACGGCCAATGGCGCCCTATTGAAATGACATATGTCTACCAATTAACCGTGTTTACTTACCGTTTCTAATCTATTTGGTTACTTGCTTACTTGGTTATCTGCTTACGTGATCACCAACTTACTTGGTTACTTGACCACCTGATTACTTGATTATCATGAATCACATGTTATATGAAGTTGTCCATCATTATTAGGCGAGTGTGTACTTTACCTCACTCGACCAACTCAAATGATGAATTTTACCTTTTGTCGAATTACTTTGTTACCTGTGCATGTTGTAAGCTATAAGCTGAACTTGGCCCCGCCTCGGTTACTGACCTACTCGAGCCAGGACTGGGCTCGGTCGGGTAGGTTGGAACCCTGGACAACCGTTTCGGTATACTCGAGTATACCACTGGAGGATAAGGTGATGGCAGTCAACCGTGGAGATCCGGGTGTTATAAGTGCAGATGACGACAAAGTTCCACTGGAACACCGTATCCTTTTGTGTTTGCTTTCTATTAATAATGTTATTGCTCTCCTAGTTGGCATTCTCGGGTAAGACTCCTCATGAGCATTAACCTCTGAGATGAAGCAATCCTTGTAATGTCCTTCTAGTCGGACGAGCCACTATTTGTTTGACTGAAAATTTATGAAAATATATTTATATGGCCATTCATTCCAAAAAGTACTAGTTTTACATGTGTTTTCAAATAGCAATTACCCGTGTAATGATTATCACCTCATGGTAACATGCCATTGTGTAATCTAGAATCATGCATACGATATGCATAACTTACTGATTTATTTGAACTGTTAGAGTGTTTTGGAACCTCACTGGGCTGTGTAGCTCATCCCACGTTGTGGTTTTCTTTTTACAGGGTTCGAGACCAAGGGTGCTCGTGAGTAGTACTAGATTGTTTTCTTTTTGAAAACTTTAAGTTATATTATAACGGATGGCTATTGTACCCTTTTCCGTTGGGTTGTATTTAAGCTTGGAAGCTGCATAATTGTAAGTGTGAGATATTTGGAGTACTTTAATTATGTATTGAAGTTACTTAAAGTATTTCGAGCTTTTGAATGATGGATTGTAGTGAGTCCTGGCGAGAGCTGGGCAGGCGTCCCGCGGATACCCTTTGGTTCGCCTTAGGGAGAAGTGGGGGCGTTACAAATTCGGCCTCTAACATACAGATACAATTCGGACAGAATGCTTGGGAAATTTTCCAGAAATCTGGAATTTTTAGCTCTAAGTGTAGTTTCCTCAAATTTCTGGTTCCAATCACCACTAAACACTATATAACTTTAATTGCAACATTCATGCATCATACATCAACTTGAGCAGAAAATCAGGAACCCTAGTTCATCAAATAAATTGGGGAAAACTACTAAAACATGCTCATCATCCATAATCTCACCATAAAATCAAGTTACTAGGCTTAATATAACAAGATTAGAAGTAAAACTTGGAGAGATAAACTCTCTTACCTTGAATAAAAGTCACCAAGAGTAGCACAAGCTTCCTTCCTTCAAAAACTTACCACAAATCAAACTTAGTCACTCAAGAAAAGTTTAATCGGTTTACTTGTTTAATTTACATTGATAGAAATCGAGGTACAAAGCCTCAATACACCAAACTAGTTCAAAACCTATACAATCCAAGTACAACATGTTCCATTCGAGGAATAGCGCGAGTACAAGACCAAAAGTCAAAAGTCAAAACAAAAGGCTACGCTAATCTTTTACAAGTCTCACGCGTCACTCGTACCCCTGTAAGGAAAACAAATAGCGTGGATGAGCTAAAAGCCCAGTGAGGTTCCAAATAGCAAATTGACCATTATTATAAGTACAAGTTTTCGATATAGCAAAGTAACGAGCACGAAGAGTTCATAAATGTGAGCAATAACACGTCAAGTAGCAATCTTAAAATGAGCGAGTGTAGAAAATTTTTCAAAAGAAACAATAATCCAATAAACAATAATTACTCCAAAGTATAAGGATACGGATGACTCTCAGGAGCCAAATTCCCATTACATTACCAGAAGCTTGATCCCGTAGTAGTTGACACCCGTCAACTTTCAAGTAAGTAACCAATCCAGTAGAACACCACTTAAACGACCTCCGTCCACCGTTCAACCCCCAGCTGGGCCCAAAATCCTCAAGAACATGGGTGGTAATACTCGAGTATACCGATTAGTCGAGGAGATATCACTCCACTCGACAATACAAGAGACCCAGGGTTTGTTACCCAATCGACCAAGCCCTTGCCGGCTCGACTAGAGTAACTCGCCACAGGGTTTCTGGAATTCCAGGAAGTGCGCGCATCATAATCAAGTATATCAAGTCAATTGCAACAATAAACAAGTATATCACGTAAGGGCAAGTGCGATAAAGTACACTCTTGCCCTATCAATTACGTATATAACATGTACTCATATTGGTCACGTATCAAGTTCAAGTATCTAGTGCAATTCGGTATTTGAAAGCACTCACCAAAAGATATAGTGCCTTTACTGGTCACTTTCAGGTTATACTCCGGGTTCGGAGTCCAAATCTGCGATAAAACTCAGTTTGAGAACTTTGAAACATGACTAAGATTCGAAACTTAGACGTTTCGTTCAATAAAAATCAAGAAATGAAAATTCACTTGGAGAATACTCGTGAAATACTCGCTCACTTTTTAAATGATAAAACTTGTACATTTATACTTGAAATGGTCATCGCAGTCGAAAAGTACAAGGAAATCGTACTTTGAACAATCATTATTTCATTTCTCAAGGGTACAAGTTCGACCAAGTCCCTTATTTTATATATCTTGGGACAAGAGATTAAGTACCTAGATGGTTCAACAGTAATCACTCTTAACTCATACTCAAGTTGACAAAGATAGTTTTTCTAGCCTCGAGTAAAAATTCGGGCAGCATGCCCTTTGTGTTTACCTAATTTTCCAGCCTTTTTAGGCTTCATTATTTTTCTTCAACAACATCCCAAATCAATACAAATCAGCAATTTATGTCAAGAGCCGTTCCATAGGCTCACAATATCATAATAACAAGAATCGCATTAAGTACAAGTGCAGAAATTTAACTTAGTACAAGACAGATTTGACGTACAATTGCGGAAATAACATATCCGAGGCTACGCTTATTGGATTGAGGCATAACCTATGCCGTTTCGAAGCTAAGACACAGAGCTACAATGTTCATGAAGGTCACTTAGTCCATTTCTAATGTAAATTGGTCAAATTCCCAATTACCAAACCAGAAATCAATTCACCGGCTGTTTAAATGCAGAACACTGTAATGGACAAAACTCAGTGTACACAAGTCCGAATCAGGTGTTCTTAGAGGCATTTTAAAAGCTACTTCAGATCACTACAACTTTCATGTTTTGGTCCAGAGCTAAATCAGAATGGATCCTGATCAAAATCGTGATAAACTGGACTCAACTGCTGAAACGGACTGCTGGGAAATACTTAGAACAGTAAGGGTATTTTGGACTTTTCACGACCTACGTTGCTCCGATTGAGCTGAAAATTTTACAGGCACCTAAAAATACCATTCTCTACAACTTTCCTTTTTTGACCCAAGGCCAATTCGGCCTCTAACATACAGATACAATTTCGGACAGAATGCTTGGGAAATTTTCCAGAAATCTGGAATTTTTAGCTCTAAGTGTAGTTTCCTCAAATTTCTGGTTCCAATCACCACTAAACAACCTTATATAACTTTAATTGCAAACATTCATGCATCATACATCAACTTGAGCAGAAAATCAGGAACCCTAGTTCATCAAATAATTGGGGAAAACTACTTAAACAGTGCTCATCATCCATAATCTCACCATAAAATCAAGTTACTAGGCTTAATATAACAGAATTAGAAGTAAAACTTGGAGAGATAAACTCTCTTACCTTGAATAAAAGTCACCAAGAGTAGCACAAGCTTCCTTCCTTCAAAAACTTACCACAAATCAATCACTTAGTCCACTCAAGAACAAGTTTAATCGGTTTCTTGTTTATTTTCTCACAAGTTGTTGGATTTGAAGATGAAATGGAAGGTTTGCTCTCTTGTTTTTCCTCTCTCTCCTCACAGTTCTTCAGCAGCAAAATGAAGAGGAATGAAGCTAAGTGTTGGTCTTATAAGAAGTAAAAAGGTTAGAGTTAATTATGACCACAAATTTCTCTACTAAACTTGGACTAATAGGGGCTTTGGTCGAGCAAGTTTGGTCCATCTTTCCCCTTTCCCTTTGTTTTAGTTTTA
>CM071913.1:21865836-21991062 GCA_036785865.1 Coffea canephora | reverse complement strand
AAACGAAACGTCTAAGTTTTTTCGCAATCTTAGTCATGTTTCAAAGTTCTTTCAAACTGAGTTATATCGCAGCATGTTGGACTCAGACCCGGAGTATAACCTGGGGTGAAAGTGACCAGCTAAGGGCACTATATCTTTTGGTAGAACGTGCTTCAAAATACCGACATTGCAGCTAGATAACGTTGAACCTTGAACGTGACCGATCATGAGTACATGTTATATGGACGTGGAATTTTGAAGGGCAGAGTTGTACTTTTCCACTTCCCTTACTGATATACTTGTTTTATTGTCTGCGAATTGAACCTTGATATACTTGATTTATGACTGCGCCACTTCCTGGAAATTCCAGAAAACCCGGCTGGCGAGTACTCTGAGTCGAGCCGCAAGGGCTTGGTCGGTTGAGTAACAAACCCCTGGGATCTCCTTGTTTGCGAGTGAAAGGTATCCTCCTCGACTAACGGTATACTCGAGTATTTACCACCCATGTTCTTGAGGATTTTGCGCCCAGCTGGGGTTGACACGTGGACGGAAGAAGTCGTGTTTTTAAGTGTGCTTGTCTACTGGGATTATGTTATACTTACTTGAAAGTTGACGGACATGTCAACTACTTACGGCTTCAAGCTGTCTAGTGTTATGTGTAATGAGGAATTTTGGTCTGAGAGTCATCCGATAATCCTTATACTTGGGAGTAATTTGTTTATTGGGATATTGTCTGTTGAAAAATTTTTACACTCGCTCATTTTTAAAGATTATACTGACGTGTTATTGCTCACATTCTATGAACTTCTTAGTGCTCGTTACTTTGCTATATCGAAACTTTACTTTATTAAATAATGTCAATTTGCTATTTGAACACTCACTGGCTTTTTAGGTACATACCACCGCTAATTTGTTTCTTACAGGGGTCAGAGTCGACGCGTGAGACTTTGTATAAACAAGATTAGCGTAGCCTTTTGTTTTTGAACTTTTGACTTCTTGGTCTTGTACTCGCCTATTCCTCCACATGTGTGGAACTTGGAGATTGTATAGGTTATTGACTAGGTTTGGTGGTATTGAGGCTTCTGCTACCTCGAATTTCTATCCAATGTAATTAATAAGCTTGAATTGGGATATTAATTTTATGGTTTCATGGTGTGTTCTTGTACGTTTGATTTTGAGTGAGTATGAAAGTCCTGGCGGAGAGGCTGGGCAGGCGGTCCGCCGAAACCCTTTGGTACGGCCTCAGGGGAGGTGGGGTTCACAATGGTATTCAGAGCTCCTCTTTGAGTCTCGTGACGGAGAAGGTTCTGCGACTGTGGGAATATTGGCATCTTTGTTAAGTGTGAACGATTGGTCTATTTGTTGGAAGACCTTAGTTAGTTATGACAGGGTGGGGAATCTCTAATATGGATGGTTTGCTCTTGGGACCCGGCCGGCTAAAGAGTTGTGAATTGGGTCTTATTGTGGATCTTGTACTTGGGTATCATATAGTGAAGGAGCGTTAGAATGAGATAACGGGGGTTGTATCTTGATTGCACTTTGAGGTTGATGGGTTTGATGGAAAGGTTTTAAAGCGTGGATGATTCTAACATTTTAACCTTGTTATTGACTGATCAAAAGGGTTTGCAATACTTGAACTGTCTGGAGACAGGACTAAAATGAGCTCATTTGAGGATTGAACTTGTTTTGGCGAGTGTTGCTTTCTTAGCGTACATGATGATGGACCTGATTTGGATTTTACACATGAGTTAATAGACCATAGGTTGGATTTGAAATTCGGCGACTGTTGAGAATGTGAATTGCTGGGTATAGGGGCTGTCGAGTGAGTTCTATTTTGTAACCGTGCTTCTTGACTGAAGTAATTGAATCTACTTTTGAACTTATATGTTTAACCTGCTTTGACCTTGCTTTTGAACTTATTCGTATTTGTGGGGCTGTTAGACCAACGCTACTTCTCCTCTGTTTAAAAAAGGGGGCGTTGACTAAAACTTCTGGTGAGCCTCTTGCCTGTGTGTTTCCAAGCACCGCCTGGGGATAAAATTTTCGACTTGGGGCTAAGCCATGTTTTTAAATTTTTCGAATATCTGAGACTGTTTCTTTTTCAAACTAGGGTATTATGCGAATTGAGCCCTTTTTGCAATGTTCTAATTTGGTTATCTCTTAGTCTTACCTAATGATAAGGTCTCATATATTAAGGGGATTGGAGTTGATTTTCTAAGTTACCTGATTGACTTAAAGACTCTTAGTACCCGTTGGAATTTGAGGCGCGAAATTCTTTAAGGAGAGGGAGATTGTAACATCCCGAAGATTAGGAGGTTGTTTGTGAAGAAAATATTAAAGTATATTCTTGGGTTTGATTTAAAACCTTATTTTCGTTTTAAAAACGACTAGAAACTCTAATGTTTTAAAAAAAAAAAAACAAAAAAACCTAGTTTTACTTGTGACTTTAAACGGTTTCTAAATCTTTTTCATATTTTACAGAGATTCTAACTGTTAATTTATTGAAATTGTAAATTTCCTTCACGTTTTCTTAAAAAAATTTCCTTTTATTTTGAAAATTATTATTTATTTAAGGTCCACTACTCCCATCGTCAAACAATGAAAGTGCAGATTTGAAACCTTGGTAAATAGGTGGTTATACTTCGGTTCAAGATTTGGCAAAATGGGTTTTTCGGATTTTTTCCGCCGGATAAAATTTCGGTACTTGGCCGAGGATCAAATTGGATAAAATTAAAAGTGACTTTTAAGTGAGGAAATAATATGTGACTAGTAGCAATGAGGATAAGGTTAGTGAATTTTGGGAAGTAAAAACCCTAGTACGTAGGTTTTTAAGAAAAAACGGGCGCGACCGGAGGGGTCCCGCGCACTTACCGTTTGAAACGCACCACTGGACACCCACTTTCTTGCACCACCAAGCTCATTTGATACTTTTAAAGCCAAATATCTTCTTTAATATTCAGCTAATGAAGGACCGAAATTTGTGGGGTGGGCCTAAGAGAAGAAAAAGAAAAGAAGAAAAGAAAGAAAGAAGCAAGGGGAGAAAGAAGAAAAGAAGAGGGGGGAAAGAAAACAAGGAAAAAGAGAAAAAAGAAAAAAAAGAAAAAGAAAAAAAAAACAAAAATCACGGAAGAAAAAAAATAACGAACAATAAGAAGAAAAAAAAAGAAGAAAAAAAGTAAAGAAAAAAAAAAAAAGAAAAAAAAAAAAGGGAAAAAAAGAGGAGAAAAAAAAAAAAAAGAAAAAAAGAAAAAAAGAAAAAAAAAAAAAAAAAAAAAAGAAAGACGAAAAAAAGAGGAAAGAGGAGAAAGAAGAAAAAAAGGAGAGAAAGAAAAAAATTGGTTAGGTTGGACAAGGATTCTATTACAAGCCAAGAGGTGTACACATACCCCATAAAAGAAAAAAACTTAATAAAGCAAAAGTAAATGAAAGGAATGAAAGAATTTAAGAAATGTAAAGAAAGCAAAGTAGTCATGCAATTACTTAGCACATTGGATCACATAGGAGAGACAAATAAAAGGAAAAGAAAGTTATACCTCCCTTGAGTTGGTAATCAAATGAAGTAAAAATGGCTTCAAAACAATAAAAAGGTCAAGGTACCACTTTATTTAAGAAAAATTAAAGAAAACATGCAAACACGGGCTCACATGGTCATAAAGCTCTTAAATTCATGCATGAGGTGCAATTTAAACAAGCATAGTAGTTAATTGAAGCAAACAAGCAATGAAGTTGTAAAATTAAAAACTACCAAAGAGACCAAATTGAGAAAACATTCAATTGGTTGGGTCATGGTGGAACAAGGGGAGACTTGGGGGTTAAAGTTGCAATTTTTAAAAGCATATTACATGCATGCTACGTAGAACTTCACTTCTGCAATTTTCATATGCTCTAGCAACCGAAAAGGGAAATCTGCTGCACATCTCCCTCAAGACCAGATTTCTTGAGCACAACTTTGATTAGATACTCCAAACCAACATCACAAATTCAGACTAGACAACCCACTTCATAGTCACCACCATTCAAACAAACTTTCCAGCGATGACTAGACAGGAAACTTAGCAAGATCTAGTGCAAAAAATCTGGAAAAACATGCAAAAATGGCTCAGCAAAACTGAGTATTTATTTTCCAGCAAAGTAGTTGATCTAAATCAAGTATTTTAAGGACTCAATCATGCAAACTCAAACCCATCTTTCATTGCCCACTTTCCATACAAGACATAACTAATCAACTTAGAAGAGGATAAAGTCTAGTGGAATTGGTCACGGAAAAAGAAAACAGCAAAGTTGGTAAATTTCTGCGGCTTCACAATTCAACCAAAAACAGATTCATGCGAAGCGATGGGAATGAAAGCCTAGTAATCTGTCCCTGCGAAACTCTCCAATGCACATGACTTCTAACTCATATTGTTAACAATGCTCGTAATACAATTATCTACCCCAGAAATTCTAGCAGGAAACTGGACATAAAATACAGCAAAGTGCTATGAACGGCTGATGGAAACTCAAACCCCCTATCCTCAATGAGAAAAAAAACAGACCCAAATCATAACAAGACACATGAAACACACAACCCGTGGTTCATATCCCTGCAATTTAACGGATAAAAAGATCTGATGATCCTTGTCCAAAAGTTCCCAACAACAAGCTGCAAACGAAGGACCCCAAACGATCAGAAATGGATCTGTCCATTGCTGCAATAAACCGAGATGTTGGCGCTTATTGCAGTAAAATTTTTGTGCCCAGGCCTCTTTCTAGGAGACCTGGTGAACTCGACCAGGATCCAGGAACAGAGGCATAATGTCGTGCTCATCAAAAATCAAAAAATCCATTCACGATCATGAACACACAAACCGAACAAAACCATGAATCCCCACACAAACTTTTCAGATCTGAAAGCTAACATGAACATTCACCGAAAACCAAAGACAAAGATGATTACCTTCTATCCCAGCAGACGTTTGGACGTACAACAACCCTAGGAGAATCGTGAAGATGGTAAGAAAATCTTTGACCTTCAGCTTGAAGTTCGTTCTTTCCTTTTGCTCTGGTCCCTGGTCTTGTCTTCCTTTGGTTTCCTCACTGCTTTCTTTTTTCTCCACCGTCCCTTGCCTAGGCTTTTCTTCTCTGTTGTTCTCCTCATGTCCTCTCCGTTGTTGCCCTCAGCCCCCATTGCTCTTAGTTTCTTACTGTTTTCCTTTTCTTTTTCAGATGAAGCTCCCCTCAGATTCTTTCATCCGCCTCCCCGTCCTTCTCTTCTTCTCTGTTTTTTTAATCCTTCTCAAAGCTGCCTTCTTTTCCTAAAACCCCAGTCGCTCCCCCCTTGTTTCTTACTCTCGCTCAACCACTCTTGCTGATTTCTTTTTCCCGATTCTCAGCCGTCACGCCTGAAAGTCTCTCCCTCCTCTCTTCTCACGGCCTTCCTCTGCTGTTTTTCTTTTTCCTCCCGTCACTCTTTCTCCGTCCAATCTCCCCCTGCGGCTGTGTCTTTTCTCTAGCTTTTATATGATGTTTCTTACCCTAAGAATCTCTGGTACTTTCTCCAGTATTTGCAGCCTAAATCCCCAGGTCCTTCCGTGCAAATCCTTCCCTGCAAGCTGCGTTTTGACGCAGCTTGCATGCCGCTACTCTTTTTTCTCTTTTTTTTTTTTCTTTTTTTTTTTTTTCAACTTCCAACTTGATAAATATAGAAATGATAAAATATAAATAAAAACAAATTGACAAAAACCAGGTAATAATAATAATAACAAAACAAAAATAATTTTAAACAAAAAACTAAACAAAAATGGCCATTTTTAACTTTTTTAATTTTTCATTTTTTATCATTTTCTTTTCCTCAAAATAACTTGATAAAAATAACTAAAGTGCCCAAAGATTGAATTTGAACGTATTTTTGTGAACAATTTTCTTCTTTTTTTTTCCTTTTTTATGATTTTCCTTTTTTCTCCTTTTTTTTTTTCAAGAAAGCATTGAATAAAAATGACTAAAACATATTTTTGATGTTTTCCTTTTCTTTTCTAAAAAACTCTATACTAATCTTAAACTTAAAAGCTAAAAACAAAAACTAAAACTAAAAGTAAATAAGAATGAATAGCAAATGAAATAGGTCAACTAAAAGGGCGAAAATGAATAAAACTAAAATATCATAACAACTAATAGTGCAAAACACACAATAACGAACTAAAATGCAAGCAATCTAAAATGAAAATCATGAAATAGATGCTACATAAAATTATTCAAAATTTGGTGTCTACAGTTTGCCCCTCTTTGTCTGAGTTTTGAAAAAACTTGAGACAAAGAAGTAGACACCAAATACTTACCTGTGTTATTGGGCTGCAAAAGATTCCCACGAACGGAATTATAACACGGGACTGACCCGAACATGAAAAATAAAACGGGACTGACCCGAACCAGAATTGAAAACGGGACTGACCGAACAGAATTTAAACGGGACTGACCCGAACAGAATTTAAACAGATGAATTGAAGTGAATGGAGTGTTGGTGGGATTGACCCATGTTAATTGATGATACAAATGAAAGAAGTGAAAGAAGTGAAATGAAGTGTTAACGGGACTGACTCATGTTTGTTAATAATGCAAATGAAATGCTCGCTAGTGGGACTGACCCACGGTTAATGGCGAACGAAAAGAAATGCTCACTAATGGGACTAACCCACGGCTAGCGGCGAAGAAAATGCTCACGGACGGGACAAACCCAGCTCCAATAGCAATGAGAATGAGATGCTTACTGACGGGACAAACCCAGTTCCCGTAGCAATAAAATGATTTTGATAATCGGACAGTGGGATAAAACCCGAGCTTGCCTAGGTCGGAGGGATAAAACCCATGCCCAACGAAAGTAAAAGCGGTCAGTGGGATAAAACCCGAGCCTGCCGAGTCGGGGATAAAACCCGTGCCCACGAAAGTAAAAGCGGTCAGTGGGTCGGAGGGATAAAACCCGTGCCCTAATGAAAATAAAAGCGTCAGTGGGATAAAACCCGAGCCTGCCGAGGTCGGAGGGATAAAACCCGTGCCCTAATGAAATAAAAGCGGTCAGTGGGATAAAACCCGAGCCTGCCGAGGTCGGAGGGATAAAACCCATGCCCTAATGAAAATAAAAGCGGTCAGTGGGATAAAACCCGAGCCTGCCGAGGTCGGAGGGATAAAACCCGTGCCCTAATGAAAATAAAAGCGGTCAGTGGGATAAAACCCGAGCCTGCGAGGTCGGAGGGATAAAACCCGTGCCCTACGAAAATAAAAGCGGTCAGTGGGATAAAACCCGAGCCTGCCGAGGTCGGAGGGATAAAACCCATGCCCTAATGAAAATAAAAGCGGTCAGTGGGATAAAACCCGAGCCTGCCGAGGTGAACTTGATTTGTTTTTTGACTTTTTGATTTTTTGATTTTTTGATTTTTGATTTGATTTTTTCCTTTTTTTTCCTTTTTGACTTTTGAGAATCTTTCCAAAAATTAATTTGCCCCAGTTGGATGAATTTTTGCAATTTGAGCCCGTAGTTGATTCGGTATCGCCATGTTGCTGCACCTTTTGATCAAATTTGATTGTAACATTTTCAAATCTGCCTTTGTCCACCAGACTCTTTCCGACACCGATTCCAGTGCGAGGTGTGGTTACTTTCATCTTGTGCCTGCAATTTTCCTGTAAAAGAGAAAAAACAAAGAAATTGCCACCACCATTTGATCCGTTTTCCTTCGAGAATCGTGTAAACATGAGTCTTTCAATGCCTTTATCAACTTTTGCTGCGGCAGCTGATTGAGTTGGATTTCTCACCCTGAGGCTTTTCCAATTTTCAAACTGACCAGGTATGTGCTTTGCCATATTATGAAGTCTGCGTAATGGCTTTGCTGAACTTCAACCATTTCCAAAAGATGACTGAATCTGAGTATGCTTCGAGTAAATCATGGGGATTGTCATTTACCACAATTCAATGATAAAGAATGAGGTATGCAAGAAAAATTCACATGTCATGTAAAAATGAATATGTACAAGAATGCACTCATAACCATTTGTGCTTAAATTCTACAAAAAATGCCATGAATGCAAGTAATTTGGTAAAAATGAGTTTCCCAAGAATGTGTTTGCCAAAGAATGTTTTACAAAATGACACAGCTTTGGCCAACGGATGTCATATTCGAATCTCTGGGTATCCTTGTTCTGGGATTCAGTATTGGCAGTAGTATGACAAAAATGAGGAGAAATCTAAATGGACCAAACCACCAGTTGTTCCTCTTTGTACTTGCTCATTGCAGAAACCTACCTTGGCGCCCATTCGGGTTTTCACCAAGGTTGCCCCCTACCCTTTTTGTTGGTTTTTTCTTTTTTTTTTTTTTTTTTTTGAGGTGCCCTTGTGGGTTTTCACCTAATGAAACAATGGAAGAGCTCACCCATAGTCGACTCAGGAATGTAAGTTGAAGATTGCTGGCATCAGTAAAATGCGCTTCCCTTATAGACTTAAACGAAGGCATTATGGACATCACGCGCCAGTTGATTAGCAAAATCCCTAATAGAAATGCAGCAAGTGACGAAAACCAGGACTTTTGGGCTTTTGTAATGAGGTCAGGTGGGGTTGTTTTCAAGAAAAGTTAAGGCTTGAAAGCAGGTTTGACGAAAGGTGTGAAATAACCTGAGATTACATCATTTTGAAATTATCTCTAATTTTGAACAAAACCGAGGAAATTTGCCCCAGTTTGATTGGATTTTCTCTTTCTTTGCATTTTCTTCATTGCATTTTTCTCACTTTTTGCATTTTCCTTCAAAAACTAAATTTGCCCCAGTGCCGGGTTCTTTCTTTTCCCATATCTCTTTCAAAGATAAATTTGCCCCAGTGTGGGGTTTTTTCTTTTCTTTCTGATCATTTTTCAAAATGAATTTGCCCCAGTGTGGGGTTTTTCTTTTCTTTCTGATCATTTTTCAAAAATGAATTTGCCCCAGTGTGGGGTTTGCAATTCTCAGGGGTTGCGAAACGAAAATTATTGTTCTGATAGTTCAAAGGGGATGACTAGGGATGAAATGTTTTGATTGGAAAGGAAAATGGCCTGACTTTTGCCTCGCCTTTGCATGATTTCCTAAAAGAAACTTTGCATAATCAAATAAAGAACATCTTACACATGTCCGAGTTGATAGGTTGAGGAAATGTCTATCCTTCCATCTCTCCTTTGAACACCCAATAAGCCTTTGTCAATTCGAAGCAAATTTGCCTTCGACTTCATCTTTCATCATTTTAGCATTTTGTTCTTTTCTTCAGAAGATCGGTGGCGGATCCTTTTGTTATGAACATAGGCCATGAATTCTGACAAAATTGGTCATGGTATATAGCATTCAACTGCTTTCCATCAATCAGAATCAATCGTTAATGATACTGCTTTAACCAATCAACTTTCAACCTGGCTGGAAAGGGATTTTCTCAAATGAATGGATTTTTCCATGGTTTTCTCAAGGAAAGCATTTCTCAATGAAGGGTTTTATTATTGAATGCTTTCTCAAAGAAGAGATCTCTCAATGAAGGGAATTCCCAATGTATGGCTTTCTCAACGAGGGGATTTAATGAAGGGTTTTCTTAATGAAGGCTTTCTCGAAAAAGGATTTAATGAAGGGTTTTCTTAATGAAGGCTTTCTCGAAAAAAGGATTTCTCAATGAAGGCATTTTCAATGAGGGCTATTTAATGGAGGAATTTTCAATAAAGGGTTTCATCAAATTCCAGAACAGTGATATTCAAAGAGTCAAATAACCTCCCCTTTGGCCATCTCAAAAAAATCAGAATCATAATCAGACAAACAAATAACCAAAATGAGCATTTCATGAAACTCTAAATCAAAGCAGAAACAAGACAAAACTCAATTGCAAAAGATGCTTTCGTTAAGCTATTACATATGCAAGAAAAAGTTTTTGTGAATTTTAGTAAATGACAACCCCTAGATTCATCGAAATTTCCTTCGAGAGGGAGTATAATCAGCAATCCAATTGTGCAGAGCTCCTTCAGGATTTTCAAATCTCGTCATTGAGGTAGATGCCTCAAAGGTGTCCTTGTGTCTGGGAAAGGGGTTTGTACTTATGCTTGGTCCTTGTTCTTCTCTTCCTCTCAAAATTATGTCTCCGGCCTCAATCATGTCTTGGATTTTGTGTTTAAGTACCCGACAATTGGCAGTAGAATGTCCAGGAGCTCCGGAATGATAGGCACAAAAAGATTGAGGATTATAGTCAGGGGGAAATCCCTTAGCATAGGCTTTAGGAGGTATTGTACCAATTTTTCCTGCGGCCTTGAGCTGCTCATATAGTTGATCCAAGGGCCGACCTAAATTGGTAAAAGTTCTATATCGGGCCGCATCTTGGGTACCTGCGGTCTGTTGATAGTTGTAGTTATGGTTGACGGGTAAGGTGGGTCTTGGATGATAAGGAGAGCGAGGTCTAGTTTGAAAGTTATGTGGAGAAATATGAAATGGTGTCGTAGGTGTGTTTGGGTAATTTGGTCGAGGTCGAGGGTGGTTACCAGTGGTATGGTGTACAGGTTGAAAGTGTGATTGGTACGGGTAACGGGGTGAATAGGTGGAGTTCTGTCGGTATCTCGGTTGGGGAGCAGGGCCTCGATTCGAGACAAATGAAGCCTCCTCTTCTCTCTTTTTGAATGGGGATTTCTTGTTACCACTGCCTTGATTTTGCATGGCTTCCAATTGCGATTTCAGAGCCGACACGTTAATAATCTTTCCTGCCCTTATAAACTCATCATATTCTTCTAATTTATTAACGATCTCGGCAAAGGAACACCCAGTCATTCGAAAAATTTCTTCAAAGTATGGCGGATCATGTGCCTTAATGAAGGTGCGTATGATTTCGTCCTCAGTCATTGGTGGCTCGACTTTTGCAGCTATTTTCCTCCACCTTTTGGCATAAGTCTTGTGATCCTCGGAGGGTTTTCTTTTTGTTCCTTCCAGTGTAGTCCGTGTCGGAGCCAGCTCGCAATTATACTCGTATTGTCTTACAAATGCATTGGACAGATCCAACCAAGTCTTTATCTCTTCGGGCTTCAGCTTGGAATACCAGTCGAGCGCATCCCCCTCCAGACTTTCTGGGAATAGCCTCAAAGGCAGATTTTCATCATCTGTTGGTCTACCCAATTTGTTAGCGAACAATCGGAGGTGCGTTTTGGGATTGCCCGTCCCATCATATTTGTTAAACTTCGGGGTTTTGAACCCTTCAGGCAATTGCACATTTGGGAAAAGGCAAAGTTCATCGTAGTCCAGCACTCCTTGTTTGTTCAAACCCTGATTCCTCCTCATAAACTCATCAAAACGGTCAAGGCGTTTGAGCAGCTTTATATCAACGGGAGCGGAAGATTCCCCCATTTCTGGCTTGGTTTGAGCAGTATGGTCTGGTAAGCAAGGCTCAGCTGTATCATGATAAAAAGCATGCGGCTTAGAGGGTATATCCGAAGTGATTTGGGGTTGTGGGCCTTGCATGTAAGTAGGGAAAAATGAAGGATTAGGAGGGTAAGTGTATGGCAGATGGATGGTGGGGTAGGTAAAAGTCCCTTCAGGTGGACCCTGCATGGGAAAAGTAGTCTGAACTGCGGGAATAACAAAAGGTTCAGATTGTGGTTGTGTGACGTGCGGAAGTTCAGGCTGTACCCCGCTACTGACAAGCTCGTCTATCAATTTCTTTTGGGAGGCCATTGTAGATGCCATTTCCTCAAACTTAGCAAGTAATTCGGCCAACTGAATTCTAGGACTTGTGGTTTCCGGCTGAGTAGTTGCCATGGTCTTATCGGATGATTGAGGCTTAGTACTCATGTTTACACAATTCTCTTGGGTTTCACTTCGGGATCGTGTAATGGTGGGACTTTTTCGAAACAGCTGTTTTTGGAAATTTTCCTAAGCATGCAAAAGATACGTTTAGATAAACAAATCATTTGGTAGATTTCTGCAATTTATTCGAAAAGGAAAAAGAAAAAGACATGAGTTAGTGATTGTTAAAACAATTCAGATGCATGTCCTATGGGGGAACCCTTTTGTGCCAAGGGTAGGCCTAATATGAAAATGCAATCCTCCAGAGCAGGCACTATACAATACCTGATAGATCCAATCAGCTTATGGAGTGAAAAATAATTTGAAAAATTTGGCCCATTGGAATGAGAAAAGACGTTTGTCAAAATGAGAATCTCGTCCGAAGGGATTGATCACTTTTGATTGATACAAGAATTTGCAAAAACGCACGGGTTTGACCTTGACAAACTCCCTATCGAAGAGATTGAAATTCGTTTTGACAAAATTTTCTCGGTGAAGTACGGGTCCAAACCCCAACTGATCAAATGTCTGGATGGTTTTCCCAAAATCGACTAGGTTTCCCCATTTGAAATTGACATTGAAACACTAATTGGTCAAACGGGATTGACAATTTATTAAAAAAAATCAACCGGGTTACCCTAAAAAGGGAAATAGGTCAAATGAATTGAATGAAATTTAATTTATCCAAAATTAATCAGATCACCCTAAAAAGGGTAAATTGATCAAATAGATTGAACGAAACTTGATTTATTCAAAATCGGCTCGGTTGACCTAAAAATGGGTAAATTGGCCAAATGAATGAAATTGAATTAGTGATTTATTCAAAAATCGGCCGAATGACCCTAAAATGGTAAATTGGTCAAATGACCCTGAAAAGGGTAAATTGGTCAAATGACCCTTAAAAGGGTAGGTTGGTCAAATGAATTGACGATTTATTCAAAATCGACCAGATGACCCTAAAAAGGGTAAATTGGTCAAATGACCCTAAAAAAGGGAAAATTGGTCAAATGAATTGACGATTTATTCAAAATCGATCAGGTGACCCTAAAAAGGGTAAATTGGTCAAATAATGGTTTATTCAAAATTGATTTTGACAAAATGGATCGATTGAATCGGCCGGCCATTGGTGGTTTCAGAAAATTAGTCTATGAGCCTTCTAAAATCACGATTTGACCTCAATTTATTTATCGTCTCAATAGGAGGCATTTATTTATCGTCTCAATAGGAGGCATTATCGTCTCAAATTAATGTCCTTTACGCAAGGGATTTTTACCAAGTTTGATAAAATGGCCAAAAAGTGATTATTAGACGTTCATATTCCAAAAATCACTCTATGAAAATGATTGGATCCTACCTTACCTTGTGCACTACCCCTTTGGATGGTACAAAATGTAAACGTGCAAGTCTACTTGGATTAAGTATCCGAGACACAAGGTGGCTTATTCCTAACACGGGATCCCCTAAATGGCATTCCCTTTCTAGGGCTTATGCATGATGCCATTTATTAAGGCAGTAAAATATGCAATATGACCTAAAGGACCCTTGATTTGCCAGGGTAGGCCCAAAATGACATGACATTATTATTTTATGAACGAAAATATACAAAAGCTTCTTAAACGTGCCATATCCTATCTACACAGGTAGGCTTCTTAAAAGAAGGTCATGCTAGACCTCTTATTTGCTAGGGTTGTGAATGCAAAAACAAGAAACAAGGAAAGTTAGTTCCACATTTAATCACATAACACGTTGGACAATTAAATGATAAAAAAACAGGAAAAGTAAATAAGGAAAAGGATGGGATCCCTCCCCTCGTGAATGGTGTCCCTAATAGGGTAAGGCAGACTCTACCCTAGGTGAAACTATATGGATGCATGAGGTTGGGGTTCGCTAATGCATCTATACTCAATAAGCTCAGGCCCCCAAGCCTTCAGACTCGTGGCCAAGGGTCATCACTCCCAAGGCCCTTTGTCGGTGGCTCGAGCGATTCCCCAAACACCGCTACGCACACGTCGTGTCACGGCCGCATGTTTGAGTGAATCTATAAAAAACCTCAACCTTCGACTAAAAACTAAGGATATTAACCCAAAGTTTAAAGCGGAAGAATGAGTGACCCATTGGATCGTGCTACGCACACGTCGTGTCACGATCACACGTCCAAGTGGGTCTCCTAATCCTAATAGGGTGGAGTGGCGTGACAAGCCACTAAAAAGAAAAATAAAGGGGGGATGAATAGTAAAGCGTATGCACGTATGATAGTGCACGTTTTGGAGGGGAGGGATCAAGAACCAACGCGAGACTCTAAGGTAGAATCCCCTCCCAAATGCAATGCAAAGCGCGGAATCACATACAAACATCCATTCATCAAAACAATCGTAGGCGAACGTGTGAGGAAGTGAATTGATACGCGAAATGCAAAAAATCCTAGAAAAGGGAAAAATGCAACCCTAAACATCCAATGTAATAAATAAAAATGTTTAAAAGAAGAAAAAGATTGATTAAATCAAATTTGCTCGGACTCTCGAATGTCCCCAGTGGAGTCGCCAACTGTCGCGCCCCATTTTTTGATAAATAAATAAATGGTTTAAAAAAATGTATTTGTGATTGGAAAATGAATTGTGATTTAAAATAAAAATGGGTCTAAATGGGGGTTTAAGAATGCGACGATTTGACCCAAAATGTAGTTTAAAAAGGGTTTTTGAAACAATTGGAGTCGCCACTTGGTAATGAGTTAAGGTGTACCAAGTCACCTAAAAAATGAATTTTTTAGGAAAAAAAGTTATAAGAAACCCCTTTTAAACGACTCCTAGTCCACGTAAACCAATGAAAAAGGTTCGGGAGTCACATTTGACGAAGGGGAAGGCAAGGATAAAAATCCAAGGCACCCCTTCGACCTAGCCAAGGCTAGTTGCATGATTTAATCAAAGATTTTCTCGTTTTAACCAAAGAATTTATTACATTTGGATGCACTACGTGAATGCAAACCCTAGACCTAGGGGTATTGGGGGAAATTTCCCTTCAAAGGTTGAGTGGTGCCAATCACATTAATTGTGAAGCCCAATAACGATCCTTTGAAGAAGTCACGAATAATGTAAGTGGGATGCAAATGAAGGGAATGCATGTATGCAATGTGAAGGCATGAGTTTGAAAAAGTAGTAATAAAAAACAAAGATGCATAAGTGAAAATGTGCAAGTGAGTGGGCAAGGTACGGTATGTGAAATGATAATATGAAGTGCATGTGTGCAAGTAATGATAAAAGTGTTCGTGTGCAAGTGAAAAAACATAAAGGTACACGTGTGCAAAATGGGACAAAAGTGTTCGTGTGCAAGTGAAGGGATAAAAGGTGTACGTGTGCAAATGGGAGGAAAAGTGAAAGTGTAATGATAGAGTGGATTTAGGATGCATGAGCCTAGGGAATGCATGCATATTGGGACGGGGAGACCTAAATCGTGACTCAATTTACCCTTTTATAGAGGGAATACAAGCGTGCTAAGGCTTAGAAAAAGCCACACTCGTCTATATCCCATATTTAAGGGGACTCTCAAGCAAATGAACCCTATAACTAGCATGAAATGCAAAAATCCTAAAATGGAGGGAAAAGGGGTTCGAGGGGCATGCAAAATGATAAAACTAAAAAAAAATGCATGACATGTAATGAACATGCAAACATGTACTAACGAGGGGAAATCCCTAAGGGTCTAGCGTTGGACTAGCCCATTCTATGAATTCCGACTAGCGTTGGACTAGTGGAAACGTACATTCATCCATTCCATTCATCTACACTACAGAAAGCTAGTAGACATGCCAAACACTCATAAACACGTAGCACGTAACACTTAACATGCTTGACTAGATGCAAAACCTAATAAAGCAAGTAGCACGTAACACATAAGCATGCAACCAAGCTAATGAACTTTACATTCACTAACTAAAACAAAGGGAAAGGGGAAAATGGACCAAACTGCTCGCCAAAGCCCTATCTATTACAAGCCAAGAGGTGTACACATACCCCATAAAAGAAAAAAACTTAATAAAGCAAAAGTAAATGAAAGGAATGAAAGGAATTTAAGAAATGTAAAGAAAGCAAAGTAGTCATGCAATTCACTTAGCACATTGGATCACATAGGAGAGACAAATAAAAGGTAAAAGAAAGTTATACCTCCCTTGAGTTGGTAATCAAATGAAGTAAAAATGGCTTCAAAACAATAAAAAGGTCAAGGTACCACTTTATTTAAGAAAAATTAAAGAAAACATGCAAACACGGGCTCACATGGTCATAAAGCTCTTAAATTCATGCATGAGGTGCAATTTAAACAAAGCATAGTAGTTAATTGAAGCAAACAAGCAATGAAGTTGTAAAATTAAAAACTACCAAGGACCAAATTGAGAAAACATTCAATTGGTTGGGTCATGGTGGAACAAGGGGAGACTTGGGGGGTTAAAGTGCAATTTTTAAAAGCATTTACATGCATGCTACGTAGAACTTCACTTCTGCAATTTTCATATGCTCTAGCAACCGAAAAGGGAAATCTGCTGCACATCTCCCTCAAGACCAGATTTCTTGAGCACAACTTTGATTAGATATCTCCAAACCAACATCACAAATTCAGACTAGACAACCCACTTCATAGTCACCACCATTCAAACAAACTTTCCAGCGATGACTAGACAGGAAACTTAGCAAGATCTAGTGCAAAAAATCTGGAAAAACATGCAAAAATGGCTCAGCAAAACTGAGTATTTATTTTCCAGCAAAGTAGTTGATCTAAATCAAGTATTTTAAGGACTCAATCATGCAAACTCAAACCCATCTTTCATTGCCCACTTTCCATACAAGACATAACTAATCAACTTAGAAGAGGATAAAGTCTAGTGAATGGTCACGGAAAAAGAAAACAGCAAAGTTGGTAAATTTCTGCGGCTTCACAATTCAACCAAAACAGATTCATGCGAAGCGATGGGAATGAAAGCCTAGTAATCTGTCCCTGCGAAACTCTCCAATGCCATGACTTCTAACTCATATTGTTAACAATGCTCGTAATACAATTATCTACCCCCAGAAATTCTAGCAGGAAACTGGACATAAAATACAGCAAAGTGCTATGAACGGCTGATGGAAACTCAAACCCCCTATCCTCAATGAGAAAAAAAAACAGACCCAAATCATAACAAGACACTGAAACACACAACCCGTGGTTCATATCCCTGCAATTTAACGGATAAAAAGATCTGATGATCCTTGTCCAAAAGTTCCCAACAACAAGCGGCAAACGAAGGACCCCAAACGATCAGAAATGGATCTGTCCATTGCTGCAATAAACCGAGATGTTGGCGCTTATTGCAGTAAAATTTTTGTGCCCAGGCCTCTTTCTAGGAGACCTGGTGAACTCGACTAGGATCCAGGAACAGAGGCATAATGTCGTGCTCATAAAAAATCAAAAAATCCATTCACGATCATGAACACACAAACCGAACAAAACCATGAATCCCCACACAAACTTTTCAGATCTGAAAGCTAACATGAACATTTCACCGAAAACCAAAGACAAAGATGATTACCTTCTATCCCAGCAGACGTTTGGACGTACAACAACCCTAGGAGAATCGTGAAGATGGTAAGAAAATCTTTGACCTTCAGCTTGAAGTTCGTTCCTTCCTTTTGCTCTGGTCCCTGGTCTTGTCTTCCTTTGGTTTCCTCACTGCTTTCTTTTTTCTCCACCGTCCCTTGCCTAGGCTTTTCTTCTCTGTTGTCTCCTCATGTCCTCTCCGTTGTTGCCCTCAGCCCCCATTGCTCTTAGTTTCTTACTGTTTTCCTTTTCTTTTTCAGATGAAGCTCCCCTCAGATTCTTTCATCCGCCTCCCCGTCCTTCTCTTCTTCTCTGTTTTTTTAATCCTTCTCAAAGCTGCCTTCTTTTCCTAAAACCCCAGTCGCTCCCCCCTTGTTTCTTACTCTCGCTCACCACTCTTGCTGATTTCTTTTTCCCGATTCTCAGCCGTCACGCCTGAAAGTCTCTCCCTCCTCTCTTCTCACGGCCTTCCTCTGCTGTTTTTCTTTTTCCTCCCGTCACTCTTTCTCCGTCAATCTCCCCCTGCGGCTGTGTCTTTTCTCTAGCTTTTATATGATGTTTCTTACCCTAAGAATCTCTGGTACTTTCTCCAGTATTTGCAGCCTAAATCCCCAGGTCCTTCCGTGCAAATCCTTCCCTGCAAGCTGCGTTTTGACGCAGCTTGCATGCCGCTACTCTTTTTTCTCTTTTTTTTTTTTTCTTTTTTTTTTTTTTTCAACTTCCAACTTGATAAATATAGAAATGATAAAATATAAATAAAAACAAATTGACAAAAACCAGGTAATAATAATAATAACAAAACAAAAATAATTTTAAACAAAAAACTAAACAAAAATGGCCATTTTTAACTTTTTTAATTTTTCATTTTTTATCATTTTCTTTTCCTCAAAATAACTTGATATGCAATCAAGTAAATAGTGCAATAAACGGTTCATAAGTAACTTTGGAAACAGTTTAGGGTCACTCACCTCCACGGCTCAGAAACCATCCATCATATAACATTTCCTTGCTCAAATCCAAGCCTTAGATCACAAACCCAATGCAAACAAGTCCCTTCAAAGTTCGGACAGCACTTCCCCTACATTTGCTAACTTTTCCAGCCATCATGGCTTCATTATTACTTTAGCCAGTCCCAAAGTCACACAAATAAGTTCATCTAATATCCATTCAGCAAGCTCCAAGTAGTACAAAGACAAGTCAAGCTAGGGAAAAGTCCGGAAATGAAGGTTAAGCTCAAAACCAGAAAAACAGTTTTGACGTCATTTTGCGGTAATGGTACCAAAGGCGCTACGATTGTCGGATGAGGGTGTAAGACCCACCGTTTCGAAGCTAAGAACCAGGGCTACAATGTTACAGAAGGTCGCTCAGTCCAGTTCATAGCACAACTAGGTCAAATATGCCAAAAATACCAAACCAGAACCACTAAAACAGGTTCACAAATCCCACTATGCTGTAATTGGTATAACTCGGTCTGTACAGGTCCAATTGCATTGATTCCAAAGGCATATGGAAGCTAAGACATCCAGCTACATTTCATCAGAAGACACCAACATCCAAATCCAAAGCAATTCCAGTCAAAATGGCCAATTACAAGTGCAGTTTTCGCATTCTAATCAACCCAGAACAGCAACAGTAAAATCGACATATCTCACTCTACACTAGTCCAAATGACCTGAAAATTTACAGGCACCTCCACCACATCAATACCTACAACTTTCATGTTTTGATCCAAGGCCAATTCGGCCTCTAACATGGTGCAATAAATTCGGGCAGAATGTAGCTTCATGAACCCTAACTTTCCAAAATTTATTCCAAATCCAAAATTGGTTGCAAATATCAATCATTTCCATCCACTAGAGTCATAACCCCTCATTATCAATCATCATAAACAACCACAACACCATAATCCAATTAAACCAGAAAAATCATCAATAAAATCAAAACTTCACCAAATCACTTCAAACCAAGATAAAACCAGAAATTTCAGCACTTTAATCACTACTAATCATATCTTAAGCATCAATAGGTGTAGTAGGATGTTCAAGCATCACTTACCAAGAAATCAAGAGAGAGAGGGATGTTGGCCACCTTAGACCTTCAAACAAACTTCACTAAGACACTTACTAGCACTAGAAGGAAAGATTTTATGGAGTGGAACCTAGTGTAGGCTTTTGTTCTCGGAAGATTGAGTGAAATGGAAGCTTGAAAGTTGAAGAAATTTCCTTCCTTCTTGAGCTAGGAGGGCCGGCCAACATGGAGAAGAAAATGGTGATTTTTGGGCAATTTTGAGATATTTAATCCTTTGGTCAAAAAAGTCAAGAAAGTGAATACTAATTCTTAAAGTCCAACCAATGAGAATGTGACACTTGTCACCTCATTAAATGCATTCCTATCCTTTCTTTCTTCTCTCACATCAATCATTTCACACACTCTACTTATCTATTAACACCCGATAAATTTTACACAGTATCCGGAATTTAACCTAATTGGCCGAATTTTTCCGAACTTTTCGCACTAGTGGGTCCCACGTCCATTATATATTCTTAATTTTTCAAAAACTCGCCAATACTAGAAAAATCATTTAAAAACTATAATTACTCATAAAGATTCCTCAGGAAAATTTCCTAAGCCAGGAAATGCAGAAAACATGCTATTAAAGGAAATAAAACCCTCGGAAAAGATTAGGGTTTTTACGGGTTCTCAAACTCTTTTTTTCCGGGGGCGTCACAATCTCCCCTCCTTAAAAGAATGTCGTCCTCGACATTCCCTCTTGTACTAATCAAGTCAAGTCAACCCGCAAGAATCACTAATATTTCAAAATAAGCCCACAGTCCGGCATCCTAAACTTCAAGTCTAGGATACACTACAGAGGTCTGAAGCCTAAGCTCTGATACCACTTGTAACGGCCCCACCTCCCCCTAAGGCGAACCAGAGGGTTCGGCGGGCCGCCTGCCCAGCTCTCGCCGGGACTCAATCGCTCACTACAGTCCTCAACCCAATTACAATATAAATCTCAAAATTTCATCAAATTCTCCAATGATTACATAATACAAATGCAGCGGAAACTGATTCCAATCGTGGAACGTATACTTACATCCATATCAATTTCAAATATTTATACAAGACCAACTCATACACAAAATAGATCCAAACTTAAACTGTACATGATATAAGCACTCCAAGCTTTTCTTCGCCTTGAGCCCTGTGGGGGGGAAAATAAAACATTTTTGGGGTGAGCTAGAAGCTCAGCGAGTAACCATTAAAATCAGTAATCAATTCAGTTTCACAGTCGTTCATTTCAGTGATGTCATGATTTCAAGATCAAATTTACACTTATTGCTCTCGTGAGCCAGCGAAATCGTTGTACTTAAACACCCAACGCTCCAAACAAACATTTAACAGTAAACAGTCAGTGGGGAGCCATTTGCTCCAGATGAACAGTACACAGAGGTGGAGACGTTGGTGTTCAGCACACGAATTCCAAGCACTCATTTAAGCCAAAACATGTCATGGGCCACATGCATGCACTCATGATATGCAATCAAGTAAATAGTGCAATAAACGGTTCATAAGTAACTTGGAAACAGTTTAGGGTCACTCACCTCCACGGCTCAGAAACCATCCATCATATAACATTTCCTTGCTCAAATCCAAGTCTTAGATCACAAACCCAATGCAAACAAGTCCCTTCAAAGTTCGGACAGCACTTCCCCTACATTTGCTAACTTTTCCAGCCATCATGGCTTCATTATTACTTCAGCCAGTCCCAAAGTCACACAAATAAGTTCATCTAATATCCATTCAGCAAGCTCCAAGTAGTACAAAGACAAGTCAAGCTAGGGAAAAGTCCGGAAATGAAGGTTAAGCTCAAAACCAGAAAAACAGTTTTGACGTCATTTTGCGGTAATGGTACCAAAGGCGCTACGATTGTCGGATGAGGGTGTAAGACCCACCGTTTCGAAGCTAAGAACCAGGGCTACAATGTTACAGAAGGTCGCTCAGTCCAGTTCATAGCACAACTAGGTCAAATATGCCAAAAATACCAAACCAGAACCACTAAAACAGGTTCACAAATCCCACTATGCTGTAATTGGTATAACTCGGTCTGTACAGGTCCAATTGCATTGATTCGAAAGGCATATGGAAGCTAAGACATCCAGCTACATTTCATCAGAAGACACCAACATCCAAATCCAAAGCAATTCCAGTCAAAATGGCCAATTACAAGTGCAGTTTTCGCATTCTGATCAACCCAGAACAGCAACAGTAAAATCGACATATCTCACTCTACACTAGTCCAAATGACCTGAAATTTTACAGGCACCTCAACCACATCAATACCTAAAACTTTCATGTTTTGAGCCAAGGCCAATTCGGCCTCTAACATGGTGCAATAAATTCGGGCAGAATGTAGCTTCATGAACCCTAACTTTCCAAAATTTATTCCAAATCCAAAATTGGTTGCAAATATCAATCATTTCCATCCACTAGAGCCATAACCCCTCATTATCAATCATCATAAACAACCACAACACCATAATCTAATTAAACCAGAAAAATCATCAATAAAATCAAAACTTCACCAAATCACTTCAAACCAAGATAAAACCAGAAATTTCAGCACTTTAATCACTACTAATCATATCTTAAGCATCATTAGGTGTAGTAGGATGTTCAAGCATCACTTACCAAGAAATCAAGAGAGAGAGGGATGTTGGCCACCTTAGACCTTCAAACAAACTTCACTAAGACACTTACTAGCACTAGAAGGAAAGATTTTATGGAGTGGAACCTAGTGTAGGCCTTTGTTCTCGGAAGATTGAGTGAAATGGAAGCTTGAAAGTTGAAGAAATTTCCTTCCTTCTTGAGCTAGGAGGGCCGGCCAACATGGAGAAGAAAATGGTGATTTTTGGGCAATTTTGAGATATTTAATCCTTTGGTCAAAAAAGTCAAGAAAGTGAATAGTAATTCTTAAAGTCCAACCAATGAGAATGTGACACTTGTCACCTCATTAAATGCATTCCTATCCTTTCTTTCTTCTCTCACATCAATCATTTCACACACTCTACTTATCTATTAACACCCGATAAATTTTACACAGTATCCGGAATTTAACCTAATTGGCCGAATTTTTCCGAACTTTTCGCACTAGTGGGTCCCACGTCCATTATATATTCTTAATTTTTCAAAAACTCGCCAATACTAGAAAAATCATTTAAAAACTATAATTACTCATAAAAATTCCTCAGGAAAATTTCGTAAGCCAGGAAATGCAGAAAACATGCTATTAAAGGAAATAAAACCCTCGGAAAAGATTAGGGTTTTTACGGGTTCTCAAACTCTTTTTTTCCGGGGCGTCACAATCTCCCCTCCTTAAAAGAATGTCGTCCTTGACATTCCCTCTTGTACTAATCAAGTCAAGTCAACCCGCAAGAATCACTAATATTTCAAAACAAGCCCACAGTCCGGCATCCTAAACTTCAAGTCTAGGATACACTACAGAGGTCTGAAGCCTAAACTCTGATACCACTTGTAACGGCTCCACCTTCCCCTAAGGCGAACCAGAGGGTTCGGCGGGCCGCCTGCCCAGCTCTAGCCGGGACTCAATCGCTCACTACAGTCCTCAACCCAATTACAATATAAATCTCAAAATTTCATCAAATTCTCCAATGATTACATAATACAAATGCAGCGGAAACTGATTCCAATCGTGGAACGTATACTTACATCCATATCAATTTCAAATATTTATACAAGACCAACTCATACACAAAATAGATCCAAACTTAAACTGTACATGATATAAGCACTCCAAGCTTTTCTTCGCCTTGAGCCCTGTGAGGGGGAAAATAAAACATTTTTGGGGTGAGCTAGAAGCTCAGCGAGTAACCATTAAAATCAGTAATCAATTCAGTTTCACAGTCGTTCATTTCAGTGATGTCATGATTTCAAGATCAAATATACACTTATTGCTCTCGTGAGCCAGCGAAATCGTTGTACTTAAACACCCAACGCTCCAAACAAACATTTAACAGCAAACAGTCAGTGGGGAGCCATTTGCTCCAGATGAACAGTACACAGAGATGGAGACGTTGGTGTTCAGCACACGAATTCCAAGCACTTATTTAAGCCAAAACATGTCATGGGCCACATGCATGCACTCATGATATGCAATCAAGTAAATAGTGCAATAAACGGTTCATAAGTAACTTTGGAAACAGTTTAGGGTCACTCACCTCCACGGCTCAGAAACCATCCATCATATAACATTTCCTTGCTCAAATCCAAGCCTTAGATCACAAACCCAATGCAAACAAGTCCCTTCAAAGTTCGGACAACACTTCCCCTACATTTGCTAACTTTTCCAGCCATCATGGCTTCATTATTACTTCAGCCAGTCCCAAAGTCACACAAATAAGTTCATCTAATATCCATTCAGCAAGCTCCAAGTAGTACAAAGACAAGTCAAGCTAGGGAAAAGTCCGGAAATGAAGGTTAAGCTCAAAACCAGAAAAACAGTTTTGACGTCATTTTGCGGGTAATGGTACCAAAGGCGCTACGATTGTCGGATGAGGGTGTAAGACCCACCGTTTCGAAGCTAAGAACCAGGGCTACAATGTTACAGAAGGTTGCTCAGGCCAGTTCATAGCACAACTAGGTCAAATATGCCAAAAATACCAAACCAGAACCACTAAAACAGGTTCACAAATCCCACTATGCTGTAATTGGTATAACTCGGTCTGTACAGGTCCAATTGCATTGATTCGAAAGGCATATGGAAGCTAAGACATCCAGCTACATTTCATCAGAAGACACCAACATCCAAATCCAAAGCAATTCCAGTCAAAATGGCCAATTACAAGTGCAGTTTTCGCATTCTAATCAACCCAGAACAGCAACAGTAAAATAGACAAATCTCACTCTACACTAGTTCAAATGACCTGAAATTTTACAGGCACCTCAACCACATCAATACCTACAACTTTCATGTTTTGAGCCAAGGCCAATTCGGCCTCTAACATGGTTCAATAAATTCGGGCAGAATGTAGCTTCATAAACCCTAACTTTCCAAAATTTATTCCAAATCCAAAATTGGTTGCAAATATCAATCATTTCCATCCACTAGAGTCATAACCCCTCATTATCAATCATCATAAACAACCACAACACCATAATCCAATTAAACCAGAAAAATCATCAATAAAATCAAAACTTCACCAAATCACTTCAAACCAAGATAAAACAAGAAATTTCAGCACTTTAATCACTACTAATCATATCTTAAGCATCATTAGGTGTAGTAGGATGTTCAAGCATCACTTACCAAGAAATCAAGAGAGAGAGGGATGTTGGCCACCTTAGACCTTCAAACAAACTTCACTAAGACACTTACTAGCACTAGAAGGAAAGATTTTATGGAGTGGAACCTAGTGTAGGCCTTTGTTCTCGGAAGATTGAGTGAAATGGAAGCTTGAAAGTTGAAGAAATTTCCTTCCTTCTTGAGCTAGGAGGGCCGGCCAACATGGAGAAGAAAATGGTGATTTTTGGGCAATTTTGAGATATTTAATCCTTTGGTCAAAAAAGTCAAGAAAGTGAATACTAATTCTTAAAGTCCAACCAATGAGAATGTGACACTTGTCACCTCATTAAATGCATTCCTATCCTTTCTTTCTTCTCTCACATCAATCATTTCACACACTCTACTTATCTATTAACACCCGATAAATTTTACACAGTATCCGGAATTTAACCTAATTGGCCGAATTTTTCCGAACTTTTCGCACTAGTGGGTCCCACGTCCATTATATATTCTTAATTTTTCAAAAACTCGCCAATACTAGAAAAATCATTTAAAAACTATAATTACTCAGGAAAATTCCTCAGGAAAATTTCCTAAGCCAGGAAATGCAGAAAACATGCTATTAAAGGAAATAAAACCCTCGGAAAAGATTAGGGTTTTTACGGGTTCTCAAACTCTTTTTTTCCGGGGCGTCACACATTGCTGCTGCTGCTTTCCTTCTACTGCCGTGGACTCCATCACCACCGGCAAATCTTCACCAAGGTATTTCAGTCATGATTTCCTGCAAAGTTCGGATTTTTTCTGTTTGGTCTATGATTAAGGAACGCATGAAGTTCCGACCTAAGATTTTAGGGACAGTGTTTGGGCGCCTCGGTGGGGGTTTTATGATGAATTTAAAATGCTTTTGCGATGTTCATGGCTGATGTTTGTGATCAATAAGCCCAGCAAAGCGTACATCTTTTCTCCCTACTATCAGATTTGCATGACCTTCATTTCTGTTTATATTGGAGTGTCGCGCCCCATTTTTGATAAATAAATAAATGGTTTAAAAAATGTATTTTTTGATTGGAAATTGAATTTTGATTTAAAAGAAAAATGGGTCTAAATGAGGGGTTGAGAATGCGACGATTTGACCCAAAATTATAGTTTAAAAAGGGTTTTTGAAACAAAAATCGGAGTCGCCACTTGGTAATGAGTTAAGGTGTACCAAGCCACCTAAAAATGAATTTTTAAAGAAAAAAAATGGTAAGAAACCCCTTTTAAACGACTCCTAGTCCACGTAAATCAAAGAAAAAGGTTCGGGAGTCACACTTGACAAAGGGGAAGGCAAGGATAAAATCCAAGGCACCCCTTTGACCTAGCCAAGGCTAGTTGCATGATTTAATCAAAGATTTTCTTGTTTTAACCAAAGAATTTATTACATTTGGATGCACTACATGAATGCAAACCCTAGACCTAGGGGTATTGGGGGAAATTTCTCTTCAAAGGTTGAGTGGTGCCAATCACATTAATTGTGAAGCCCAATAACGATCCTTTGAAGAAGTCACGAATAATGCGAGTGGGATGCAAATGAATGGAATGCATGTATGCAATGTGAAGATATGAGTTTGAAAAAGTAATAAAAGACAATAAATATGTAAATGAAAATGTGCACGCGAGTGGGCAAGGTACGGTATGTGAAATGATAATATGAAGTGCATGTGTGCAAGTGATGATAAAAGTGTTCGTGTGCAAGTGAAGAAACATAAAGGTGCACGTGTGCAAAATGGGAGGAAAAATGAAAGTGTGATGAGGGTATAAAATGGTAGAGTGGATTTGAAAATGCATGAGCCTAGGGAATTTATGCATATTGGGTACGGGGAGACCTAAATCATGACTCAATTTGCCCTTTTATAGAGGGAATACAAGCGTGCTAAGGCTTAGAAAAAGCCACACTCATCTATATCCCATATTTAAGGGGACTCTCAAGCAAATGAACCCTATAACTAGCATGAAATGCAAAAATCCTAAAATGGAGGGAAAAGGGGTTCGAGGGGCATGCAAAATGATAAAACTAAAAAGAATGCATGACATGTAATGAACATGCAAACATGTACTAACGAGGGGAAATCCCTAATGGTCTAGCGTTGGACTAGCCCATTCTATGAATTCCGACTAGCGTTGGACTAGCGGAAACGTACATTCATCCATCACATTCATTCATGGCTATGGAAAGCGAGTAGACATGCCAAACACTCATCACACATAGCACATAACATTTAGCATGCTCGACTAGATGCAAGGCCCTAACAAAGCAAATTAACACGTAGCAACTAAGCATGCAAGACACATAAGACAATTAAAGCCCTAACTATTACATTTGCTAGCTAGGCACATGTCTTCACTAGGTCTTCATCGAATGCTCCTCCAAGCCCTATCTATTGCAAGCCAAGAGGTGTACACATACCCCATTAAAGAATAACTTAATGAAAATGAAAGTAAATGACATAAATGAAAGGAATTAAGGAAAGGCTAGGAAAGCAAAGTAGACATGCAATTCTCACTTAGCACGTTGGATCACATAGGAGAGACACAAAGAGGGATAAAAGAAATTATACCGCCCCCTTGAATGATGTCCAAATGAAAGAAAAATGGCTTCAAAACAATAAAAAAGGTCAAGGTACCACTTTAATTGAGAAAAACTAAAAGAAATGCGCGAATACAAACTCACTTGATCATAAATCCCCTAAAGTCACAAATTAAATGCAATTAAATAAAATATGGCAATTAATTAAAGCAAACAAGCAATGAAGTTGTAAAAATCAAAACTGCGAAGGATCAAATTGATGAAATTATTCAATTGGTTGGGTCATAGTGAAGCAAAGGGAAACTTGGGGGTTGTAATGTAATTTTTCTGGAAAATATTCATGCAATCTTCATGCAAGCTACGTAGACAAAGAGCTTCTGCAACCATTTCTATTAAGCTTCAATCAACGAGAATAAAACTGCTGCACTTTGCTTTCAAACTAACTCTAATTTTTGATTCAAATACACAACCTTGAATAGATATTTTCCAACCCAACATCATAACTTTAAGCCAAGTAACAGGCTACATAATGATCACAATCCAAATGACCAGAAAACATGAAAATATATCATACCAAACTTCTAAAATTCATGCAGAAATGGTTTCGGCAGCTTGCTTGTTTGCTTTTCAGCAAAGTGTTCAATCATGATCCAAACATGCAAATATGCAGACTCAACGTCCAACCTTCCATTGATTCCCTCCAACACAAGATCAAACATGAAACTGAAGTGCAAAACTTAACCAGCAGCCAAGGGAAAGGAAACGCAGCAGAGAAAAGACAGAAAAAATGCAGCAGCTTTTGCTTGCTGTGTTTTTGAAAGGAGGAACTTTTAAATAACTTGGTAACTTCAGCAATTCATACCATGAGTTTCCAACAAACTTTCAGTTTCAAATTACATCAGAAATTATCTACATTCACACTAAACTCTGACCCAAACAAATCAGGAAAACAAGTCGTAAACTTCTGCATTTTCTAATTACAACATTGCCGCAGCTTTATCAAGAAAAGCAGAAAATTTTACAGCCCAAGATTCACTATGTTCACCATGAATAAACACCTAGACAAGCAAACAAGGGATTTCGGGGATAGAGAGGGGCTAAAACATGCATTTCCCGAACACTTCACGGAGCCCAGGCGAGGAGTTTATGCAAAGAAACATAGAAAATGAGTAAATGTAGCTTAAACATTCCCCAGGAGATGCAACAAGGGAAACCTTAATGCATGCAGGTGCAGATCCAGGTCATCACAAGAGGTTTGCAAGCAAGGGAAGTCACATAAAATTCTATCATCACAAGCATGCCAACTTCGGCAAGATTTTTCTGCATTTTTCTGGGCTTCATCACCAGGCAAGCAGGCCACGCAAATCAGTTTCTACACTAGCAAAAGATGTATCTTGCGTCTATTACTACCCAGAAACCAGCATAAAAGAGAGGTACACAAATCCACAGAAAAGGAAATGATCAACGAGGGCGGCAAGAAGAATCCCAATTGTTAAATGACATACTGTCTCTTTGGTTTTCCTCTCATTCCTTACACGAACACCAACCACAGAACCAACCTATGTCATGACCTGATAGGGAAATAAACCTCTAGCCTCAAACCAGTCTAAACTTGCGAGATCCTCTACACCCTTAGCCAAATTCAAGAACCCAACAGACCCATAGCAACGGATGTAACGCACAGAAACTCATACATTTTTCTTGTTTGATATAAACCAAAGTAACCGAGGAACAAACAGATAAGAAGATGTTACCTTTAGCCTTTTGAAGAGCAAATCGAGGCCTGAAAAGGTCGAAAGAAAGGATCTTTGCTCAGTTGAAAGCCTCCTGCCGGACGGATTCCTTTTCTCACCTCAGCTTCTCCCGTTACTCAGTCTCCTGCGAAGTTCATCTTCTCCAGCCCGTCGCGTTTCTCTCCGTCGTTCCCAGACCTCTCCTTCTAGCTTTTCTTTCTACCCGTGACTTCCCTCCATCTCTTCTCACAGCTTTTTCCTCAGTTTTCTGGCTCTCCGCCGCCTCCCCTCTCTAGCCTCGCTCTCCAAACTCTCGGTTCTTGTTTCTCAGCTGCCAACCTAAAACCTCCGTAGCCTTTTTCTTTCTACAGCCGTCAACTGCCCCTTCCAACCTTGCTTTCTCTCGCTCTCTCTCTCGCTTCTCAGTTTTTCTTAGCCGTCCCACTCCCGAAATCTCCCCTTGATGTTTTCTATATTCCGGATCCCCCTCCCCCTTGCGGCTGTGGTTTCTCTTTCCTTTTATATGCAGCTAGCCAACCTTAAAACCCTCCATTCAATGGTTGTAGATCATCTTCACTTAAGCCTTCTCCCCTTGGCCCTTCGATTGGTAATCCGCGACTGTCCTTTGCAAGCTGCGTTTCCGCAGCTTGCATGTAAAACCTTTTTTTTTTTTTTAATAATTTAACAAAAACAAAAGTAAAACTAAATAATAATAACTAATTAACAGAATTGACAAAAACCAAGTAATAATAATAATAATAACAATGAAAACAATTTAAAAAATCTAAACAACCAAAAACAACAAAAATGGCCATTTTTCAATCTTTTCTTTCATTTTTCATTTTTCATCATTTTTCACTTTTTCTTTTCTTTTTCTTTAAGAAAACATTGTATTAAAACAACTCAACATATTTTCTTGAATATTTTTCCTTCTTTTTTTTCTTTTTTCTAGAAATTCTACGCTAAAAACTTACAAATAAAAATAATAAAATAAAAACTAAAAAAAACTAAAAACTAAAAAGTGAATAAAACTTAACACGACAAATAAAAATCAAGACAAAAAAGTAAATGCAAATTACACTAAAATTTTGGTGTCTACAGTTTGCCCCTCTTTGTTTGAGTTTTGGAAAAACTTGAGACAAAGAAATAGACACCAAATACTTACCTGCATTATTCGGCTGCAAAGTGATTCCAATGAACAGGATTTCTCAAACGGGACTGACCCGAACATGAATTTAAAATGGGATTGACTCGAACAAGTTTGAATAATCATGGGACTGACCCGAATAAGCTTTTAATCATGGGACTGGCCCGAATAAGCTTTTAATCATGGGGCTGACCCGAATAAGCTTTAAATCATGTGACTGACCCGAATAAACTTTTAATCATGGGACTGACCCGAATAAACTTTAAATCATGGGACTGACCCGACTAAGCTTTAAATCATGGGACTGACCCGAATAAGCTTTAAATCATGGGACTGGCCCGAATAAGCTTTTAATCATGGGACTGACCCGAATAAACTTTAAATCATGGGACTGGCCCGAATAAGATTTTAATCATGGGACTGACCCGAATAAGTTTTTAATCATGGGACTGGCCCGAATAAGCTTTTAATCATAGGACTGGCCCGAATAAGTTTTTAATCATGGGACTGGCCCGAATAAGCTTTTAATCATGGGACTGACCCGAATAAGCTTTAAATCATGACTCCACTGGGGAAGTTTAAACAATGAATTGAGTTTTTACCTCGGGGTAGTTCAAATTTTGTACCAAGAGGGAGATTTGATCTCTGTGGCTGAAATGATAGCTGATGTTGTTTCTTATGATCATGCTTTGCCAATAACATTATCACTACGTTTTTGCTTGCTGTGGAGCTTTTCTGACATCGATTTAGGTGCGAAAAGGAAAGTGGCTGCTTTTGTTTGTAAATGCAACGTTCCTGCAAGAAAAGAAGAAATAATGGACTTGCCACCATCATTTGATCCAATTTGCCTTGAGAATCGCGTAAACATGAGTCTTGTGATGCTTTTGCCAACTTTTGCTGTGGCATCTGACTTGGTTGGATTTGTCACTTTCACTTTTCTGCTTTTCCCAAATTGACCGGGTATGCATTTTGCCATATTATGAAGCTTGTGTAACTGGCTTTATTGAACCTTAACCCTTTTCAAAAAATGACTGAATCCAAGTATGCTTCGAATAAACCACAGGGATTGTTATTCACCAAAATTCAGTGACCAAGAATGAGGTATGCAAGGTAACTTCATATGTCATGCAGGAATGAATATGCACAAGAATACAAACGTAACCATTTGTGTTTAAAGCCTACAAAATGCCATGAATGCAAGCAATTTGGAAAAATGAGCTTCCTAAAAACTGTATTTTGCAAAAGAATATTTTACAAAAATGACACAGCTTTTGGCCAACAGATGTCATGTTCAAATCTCTGGACATCTTTATTCTGGAATCCAACATTGGTAGAAGGATGACAAAAATGAAGAGAAATCCAAATGAACCAGGTCGCCAGCCGTTCCTCCTCGTGCTCGCTTGCTGCAAAAACCCTACCTTGGTGCCCTTTCGGGTTTTCACCAAGGTTGCCCCCACTCTTTTCTATTTTGTTTTGTTTTTTTTTTCGTGTTTTTCTCTTTTCTTTCTTTTTCTCCTTTTCTTTTGAGGTGTCCTTTCGGGTTTTCACCTAAGGAAGCAAATGGAAGAGCTCAACCATGATCGACTCAGAAATGTAAGTTGAAAAATTGCTGACATCAGTAAAATGCGCTTCCCTTATAGACTTAAGTGAAGGCATCATGGACATCACTTGTCAGTTGATTAGCAACTTTCCAATAGAAATACAACAAGTGACGAAAGTCAGGACTTTGGGTTTTTGTAATGAGGTCAGGTGGGGTGTTTTCAAGAAAAGTTGAGGCTTGAAAGCAATTTGTGCTTATGAGAGGTGAAATAACCTGAGATTGCATCATTTTGCAATTATCTCCAATTTCTGAACAAAACCGAGGAAATTTGCCCCAGTCTGATTGGATTTTTCTTTCTTTGCATTTTCATTGCATATTTCTCACTTTTGCATTTTTCCTCAAAACTAAATTTGCCCCAATGTGGGGTTCCTTCTTTTCCATTTACTTTCTTCTTTTTTTTTCTTTTTTTTTCTTTCAAAAATAAATTTGCCCCAGTGTAGGGCTTTCCCTTTCTAATCATCTCTTTTCAAAATGAATTTGCCCCAGTATGGGGTTTACAATCCTCAGGGGCTGCCAAACGAAAAAATTATTGTTCTGATAGCTCAAAAGGGACGACTAGGGATGAAATGTTTTGATTGGAAAGGAAGATGGCCTGACTTTTGCCTCGTCTCTTGCATGATTTCCTAGAAAGAATTTGCATAATCAAATAAAGAATTTCTTACACATGTCTGAGTTGATAGATTGAGAGAATATCTGTCTATCCATGAATGCCCCGCCAGGTAATACCTTTTGAACACCCAATGAGCTTTGCCAATTTGAAGCAAATTTGCCTTCGACTTCATCTTTCATTACTTTAGCACTTTGTTCCCTTTTTCAGAAGATCGGTGGCGGCCCCTTTTATTATGAACACAGGCCATGCATTTTGACAAAATTGGTCATGGTACATAGCATTCAACTGCTTTTTATTAATCAGAATCAATCGTTGATGACACTGCTTTAACCAATCAACTTTCAGCCTGGTCGGAAAGGGATTTTCTCAAATGAAGGGATTTCTCAAATGAAGGGATTTTTCAATGAATGAATTTTTCAATGGTTTTCTCAATGAAAGCTTTCTCAATGAAGGGTTTTCTTATTGAAGGATTTCTCAAGGAAGGAATTTCTCAATGAAGGCTTTCTTTCATAGAAGAGATTTCTCAATGAAGGGATTTTTTAAGGAAAGGACTTTTCAATGTATGGCTTCACCGGATTCCAGAACAATGATATTCAAAAGGTCAAGTAATTTCATCTTTGGCCATCTTAAAAAAATTCAGGACAATAATCAAATAAGCAAATAAAACAAATTATGCATTTCATGAAACTCCAAACTAAAGACAAAACTCAAATGCAAAAGACGCTTTCATTAAGCTATTCACGTATGCAAGAAAAAGTTTTCGTGAACTTTAGTAAATAACAACCCTTAGATTTACTGAAACTCCCTTCGAGGGGGAAGATATTCGGCCATCCAAATTGTGCAAAGACCCTTCAGGATTTTCAAATTTCGTCATTGGAGGTGGATGCCTCGAAGGTATCCTGGTGTTTGGGAAAAGGGTTTGTACTTATACTCGGACCTTGTTCACCTTTTCCTCTTAGCACTATTTCCCCTGCCTCGATCATGTCTTGAACTTTGTGCTTAAGGGCTTTACAAGCAGCGGTTGAGTGACCAGGTGCTTCCGAATGATAGGCACAAGTAGACTGTGGATCGTATCCCGCTGGCATGCCATAAGGATAAGATGGAGGGGGAATCATGCCTATTTTGCCGGCAGCCTTCAATTGCTCATACAATTGGTCCAAAGGCCTGCCTAGGTTGGTGAAGGTCCGGGTGCGGCTTTGATTGTAGGTTTCAGTGGATTGGGGATAGCTATAGGTAGGTCTATTTGGTGGAGGGAATTGTTGATTATAGGGAGGTCGGGGTCGAACTTGTTGGGAGTTAGGTTGGGATATTTGAAAAAGGGCCATAGGCGAGTTGTTGTAGCTAGGGCGAGGTCGAGGATGAGTGGTATTGGTATGGTAAACAGTATGAGGGCTTGAATAGTAAGGGTAAGGGTTTGAGTAGGTAGGGTATTGTCGAGGTCTGGATCTTGGAACAGGGTTTCGATTCCAGACAAAAGCAGTTTCCCCCTCTTGCTTTTTGAATTGTTGCTTCTTCCCATTACTACCTTGGCTTTGCAAGGCATCCAACTGGGATTTGAGGGCAAAGACATTAACAATTTTCCCAACTTTCACGAAGTCATCGAATTCTTCAAGCTTATTGACAATAGCGGCAAACGAGCATCCAGTCATGCGGAAAATTTCTTCGAAGTATGGAGGATCATGCGCCTTTATGAATGTGCGAATAATTTCATCCTCAGTCATCGGTGGCTCCACTTTCGCAGCTATCTTTCTCCATCTTTTGGCATATGTCTTATGATCTTCAGATGGTCGCCTCTTTATCCCTTCCAACGTGGTTCGTGTTGGAGCCAGCTCGCAATTATACTCGTATTGCCTTACAAACGCATTGGACAAATCAATCCAGGTTTTCATTTCCTCGGGCTTCAGGTTGGAGTACCAGTCAAGTGCATCCCCCTCCAGACTTTCGGGGAACAATCTTAAAGGCAGATTTTCATCATCTGTTGGCCTACCCAACTTGTTGGCGAACAATCGGAGGTGTGTCTTGGGATTGCCTGTCCCATCATATTTGTTAAACTTCGGAATTTTGAACCCCTCAGGCAATTGTGCATTTGGGAAGAGACAAAGCTCATCATAGTCCAGCACTCCTTGTTTGTTCAAACCCTAACTCCTCCTCATAAACTCATCAAACCGGTCAAGGCGTTTGAGCAGCTTTATATCAACGGGAGCGGAAGATTCCCCCATTTCTGGCTTGGTTTGAACAATATGGTCGGGTAGGAATGGCTCAGCAGCAGTGTGATAGAAAGTATGTAACTCTGGTGGTATGTTTGAAGTAAGTTGGGGTTGTGGACCTTGCATGTAAGCAGGGAAAAATGAAGGATCGGGAGGGTAAGTGTATGGCAAATGTATGGTGGGATATGTGAAAGTTCCTTCGGTTGGAATAGGGAAAGATGGAGCAACAGTGGCTTGAATCGAAGGTATGACAAATGGCTCTGGCCTAGGCTGCCTGCCAGGCACGGGCTCGGGTTGAACTCCACTGCTGATAAGCTCATCGATTAATTTCCTCTGGGCCGCCATCTCAGTGGTCATCTCACCGAACTTAGTGAGCATCTCAGTCAACTGAACCCTCAAACTTGTGGTCTCAGGCTGGGCGGTAGTAACAAACCTGTCTGATGGTTCCGGTTGCGGACTCATGTTTACACGACTCCTCTGAGCTTGACTACGGGATCGTGTTATGATGGGGCTTCGATGAGAAGCTATGTTTAAATATTACCTGAGAATTTTGAAAGGAATTGCCTTTAGATTCAACCCTCACTTAGTTATTCCAAAGAAAATAAAGAAAAGGAAAAGAAAAAGGCAAGAGTTAGTAGATATCCAGAAAATTTGGATGCATGTCCTATGGGGGAACCCTTTTTGTGCCAAGGGTAGGCCTAGCATGAAAATGCAATCCTCTGAGGTAGGCACTATACCATACCTGATGGATCTGATCAACTCATTGAGTGAAAAATAATTTTGAAAAATTGGTCAACTGGAGTGACGAGAGACATGTGTCAAAATGAGGTCAACGTCCGAATGAATTGATCACTTTTGATCGATACAAGAATTTGCAAAAACGCACGGGTTTGACCTTGACAAACTCCCTATCGAAGAGATTGAAATTCGTTGACAAATTTTCTTAGTAAAGCACGGGTCAAAAACCCCAACTGATCAAATGGCTGGATGCAATGGATGGTTTTCTCAAAATCGACTAGGTTTCTCAATTTGAAATTCGACACTGAAACCCTGATTGGTCAAATGGGTTTGAAATGAAATTGACCATTTATTTAAAATCGACCGGATTACCCTAAAAAGGGAAACGGGTCAAATGAATTGAGTGACATTTGATAACTTACTCAAAATTGACCGGATCATCCTAAAAAAGGAACTTGGTCAAACGAATGAAATTGAGAATTTTATTCAAAATGGACCGGATCATCCTAAAAAATGAAATTGGTTAAATGAATTGAATGAAATCGAGAATTTATTCAAAATTGACCAGATCGCCCTAAAAGGGTAAATTGGTCAAATGAATTTGAATGAGTTCGAGAATCTATTCAAAATTGACCAGATCGCCCTAAAAGGGTAAATTGGTCCAGTGAATTTATGAAATTGATGATTTATCGAAAATCGACAAAATTGCCCTAACTAATCAAATGAATTGAATGAAATTGGTGATTTATTCAAAGATCGACCAGATTGCCCTAAAAATGGGTGAATTAGCCAAATGAAATGAAGATTTATTCAAAAATCGACCGAATGACCCTAAAAAGGGTGAATTGGTCAAATTGATGATTTATTCAAAAATCGACCGGATGACCCTAAAAAGGGTAAATTGGTCAAATGAATTGACGATTTATTCAAAATCGACCAGGTGACCCTAAAAAGGGTAAATTGGTCCAATGAATTTATGAAATTGATGATTTATTGAATGAATTGGCAAAATGGATTGCTTGAATTGTCCGGCCATTGGTTATTTCAAAATTATTGAGGTGCATTAGTCTATGACCTTCTAAAAATCAAATTTTGGCCTCAATTTATTTATCGTCTCAATAGGAGGAATCATTTGTGAATTTCTTCAAATTAATGTCCTTCACTCAAGGGATTTTTACCAATTTTTGATAAAATGGCCAAAAAGTGATTATTAGATGCTCATATTCCAAAGATTACTCTATGAAAATGATCGGATCCTACCTTACCTTGTGCACTACCCCTTTGGATGGTACAAAATGTAAACGTGCAAGTCTCACTGGATTAAGTATCCGAGACACAAGGTGGCTTATTCCTAAACACGGGATTCCCTATGTGGCATTCCCTTTCTAAGGTTTATGCATGATGCCATTCTCATCAAAGCAGGAAAAATGCAATTCGAAATGAAACGTGACCTAAGGAACCCTTTATTTGCCAGGGTAAGCCTAAAATTGTATGGCATTATTAATTTCTGAACAAAATATACCGAAATTTCTAAACGTGCAATAACCTATCTATAAGGGTAGGTCCTAAAAGAGGATCGTGTCAGACCTCTTATTTCCTAACGTTTGTGAATGCAAAAGACAAGAAACAAGGACACGTTAGTTCAGCACATAATCACATAACACGTTGGCCAATAAAGCAACAAAGGCAGATAAGGAAAGAGGGGTTGGATCCCTCCCCTCGTGAATCGTGTCCCTAATAGGGTAAGGTCGACTCTACCCTAGACAACTCTAATATGGATGCATGAGGTTGGGGTTCGCTAATGCATCTAGACTCGACAAGCTCAGGTCCCCAAGCCTTCAGACTTGGAAACCAAGGGTCATCACTCCCAAGGTTCCTTGTCGGTGGCTCGAGCGATTCCCCAGACATTGCTATGCACACGTCGTGTCACGGCCACATGTCTGAGTGAATCTATCACACATCCTCAATCTTCGACTAAAAGCTAAAGGCTATTAACCCAAAGCTTAAAGCGGAAGATTAAGTGACCCCTCGGATCGTGCTACGCACACGTCGTGTCACGATCACACGTCCAAGTGGGTCGCCTAAAATCCTAACAGGGCGGAGTGGCGTGACAAGCCACTAAAAGAAAATAAATGGGTGAAAAAGTTAAAGCGTATGCACGTATGCTAGTGCTCGTTTGGAGGGGAGGGATCAAGAACCAACGCGAGGCTCTAGGGTGATGTCCCCCACCCAAAATGCAATCCAAGCGCGAGATAAATAAGTAAACATACATCCAATTAGAGGTGGCAAATCAACCCACTTAACTAAATTTACCCATACCCGCCCATGAATAGATGGGTATGGGTATCTTAAATTTTTGTATATGGGTATAAATGATGTTAACATTTAATAAATGGGTATTATTGGGTAACCCATCAAACCCAATTAACTCATTTAAAATTCTCTTCCCCCCAAGTCTCTTCTTTTCCCCTACCGTTTTTTTTTCAAATTTTTCATTTTGTCATGATGTTAACATTATTATTATTATTATTATTATTATTTGTTGGTTTTATCTTATTATTTTATTTTTTCTTAGTTTGTTAACTTGCTCATTTTTTAGCATTACCAATTTATGACAAATTTTAGCCTATTTTCTTATCTTTATAAAATGAAATTTTAAATTTCTATATGAAAAAAATGTTAAGGGTTCAAAATTTTTGGATTAAGTTTTTATATTAATTTTTATAGTACTTAATTCAAATTTTTATATTCGTATTATTCAATTATTAAATAATAGGTAATTTTGTGACATAGAGTATAAATGAAAAAATTGGTAATTAAGTTTATTGAACATTATAAGTAAATATTTATAACTAATGATGGGTACGAAGAGTGGTATAAATTGATAACTTAGTTTGCAAAAATGAATTTAAATGAGTTTGCAAAAAGTTAAAATAAATGAGTTATAAATGGGTAATTGGGTTACCCAATTCATTTTTTGACTTACCCATTTATACCCATCTAATTAAATGGGTATAAATGAGTTGATTCATTTATACCCATTACCCATTTTACCCAACCCAAACCCGCCCAAGTCACCCATTTTGACACCTCTACATCCAATCAACCAATCATACATTCATGAGCGAGGGAGTAGTTGGACACACGTGAAATGCAAAATCCTAAAAAAATGCAACTCTAAAACACCCAAATGTGATATATGAAAAGGTTAAAAGAAGGAAAAGGTTGATTAAATCAAATTTGCTTGGACTCTCGAAAGTCCCCAGTGGAGTCGCCAACTATCGCGCCCCATTTTTGATAAATAAATAAATGGTTTAAAAAATGTATTTTTTGATTGGAAATTGAATTTTGATTTAAAAGAAAAATGGGTCTAAATGGGGGGTTGAGAATGCAACGATTTGACCCAAAATTATAGTTTAAAAAGGGTTTTTGAAACAAAAATCGGAGTCGCCACTTGGTAATGAGTTAAGGTGTACCAAGCCACCTAAAAATGAATTTTTAAAGAAAAAAATGGTAAGAAACCCCTTTTAAACGACTCCTAATCCACGTAAATCAAAGAAAAAGGTTCGGGAGTCACACTTGACAAAGGGGAAGGCAAGGATAAAATTCAAGGCACCCCTTTGACCTAG
This sequence comes from Coffea canephora, assembly GCA_036785865.1. Classification (NCBI taxonomy): domain Eukaryota; kingdom Viridiplantae; phylum Streptophyta; class Magnoliopsida; order Gentianales; family Rubiaceae; genus Coffea; species Coffea canephora. Next base: position 21,952,198 of record CM071913.1, on the reverse strand, counting down.
CCAAGGCTAGTTGCATGATTTATTCAAAGATTTTCTTGTTTTAACCAAAGAATTTATTACATTTGGATGCACTACATGAATGCAAACCCTAGACCTAGGGGTATTGGGGGAAATTTCTCTTCAAAGGTTGAGTGGTGCCAATCACATTAATTGTGAAGCCCAATAACGATCCTTTGAAGAAGTCACGAATAATGCGAGTGGGATGCAAATGAATGGAATGCATGTATGCAATGTGAAGATATGAGTTTGAAAAAGTAATAAAAGACAATAAATATGTAAATGAAAATGTGCACGCGAGTGGGCAAGGTACGGTATGTGAAATGATAATATGAAGTGCATGTGTGCAAGTGATGATAAAAGTGTTCGTGTGCAAGTGAAGAAACATAAAGGTGCACGTGTGCAAAATGGGAGGAAAAATGAAAGTGTGATGAGGGTATAAAATGGTAGAGTGGATTTGAAAATGCATGAGCCTAGGGAATTTATGCATATTGGGTACGGGGAGACCTAAATCGTGACTCAATTTGCCCTTTTATAGAGGGAATACAAGCGTGCTAAGGCTTAGAAAAAGCCACACTCGTCTATATCCCATATTTAAGGGGACTCTCAAGCAAATGAACCCTATAACTAGCATGAAATGCAAAAATCCTAAAATGGAGGGAAAAGGGGTTCGAGGGGCATGCAAAATGATAAAACTAAAAAGAATGCATGACATGTAATGAACATGCAAACATGTACTAACGAGGGGAAATCCCTAAGGGTCTAGCGTTGGACTAGCCCATTCTATGAATTCCGACTAGCGTTGGACTAGCGGAAACGTACATTCATCCATCACATTCATTCATGGCTATGGAAAGCGAGTAGACATGCCAAACACTCATCACACATAGCACATAACATTTAGCATGCTCGACTAGATGCAAGGCCCTAACAAAGCAAATTAACACGTAGCAACTAAGCATGCAAGACACATAAGACAATTAAAGCCCTAACTATTACATTTGCTAGCTAGGCACATGTCTTCACTAGGTCTTCATCGAATGCTCCTCCAAGCCCTATCTATTACAAGCCAAGAGGTGTACACATACCCCATTAAAGAATAACTTAATGAAAATGAAAGTAAATGACATAAATGAAAGGAATTAAGGAAAGGCTAGGAAAGCAAAGTAGACATGCAATTCTCACTTAGCACGTTGGATCACATAGGAGAGACACAAAGAGGGATAAAAGAAATTATACCGCCCCCTTGAATGATGTCCAAATGAAAGAAAAATGGCTTCAAAACAATAAAAAAGGTCAAGGTACCACTTTAATTGAGAAAAACTAAAAGAAATGCGCGAATACAAACTCACTTGATCATAAAGCCCCTAAAGTCACAAATTAAATGCAATTAAATAAAATATGGCAATTAATTAAAGCAAACAAGCAATGAAGTTGCAAAAATCAAAACTGCGAAGGATCAAATTGATGAAATTATTCAATTGGTTGGGTCATAGTGAAGCAAAGGGAAACTTGGGGGGTTGTAATGTAATTTTTCTGGAAAATATTCATGCAATCTTCATGCAAGCTACGTAGACAAAGAGCTTCTGCAACCATTTCTATTAAGCTTCAATCAACGAGAATAAAACTGCTGCACTTTGCTTTCAAACTAACTCTAATTTTTGATTCAAATACACAACCTTGAATAGATATTTTCCAACCCAACATCATAACTTTAAGCCAAGTAACAGGCTACATAATGATCACAATCCAAATGACCAGAAAACATGAAAATATATCATACCAAACTTCTAAAATTCATGCAGAAATGGTTTCGGCAGCTTGCTTGTTTGCTTTTCAGCAAAGTGTTCAATCATGATCCAAACATGCAAATATGCAGACTCAACGTCCAACCTTCCATTGATTCCCTCCAACACAAGATCAAACATGAAACTGAAGTGCAAAACTTAACCAGCAGCCAAGGGAAAGGAAACGCGGCAGAGAAAAGACAGAAAAAATGCAGCAGCTTTTGCTTGCTGTGTTTTTGAAAGGAGGAACTTTTAAATAACTTGGTAACTTCAGCAATTCATACCATGAGTTTCCAACAAACTTTCAGTTTCAAATTACATCAGAAATGATCTACATTCACACTAAACTCTGACCGAAACAAATCAGGAAAACAAGTCGCAAACTTCTGCATTTTCTAATTACAACATTGCCGCAGCTTTATCAAGAAAAGCAGAAAATTTTACAGCCCAAGATTCACTATGTTCACCATGAATAAACACCTAGACAAGCAAACAAGGGATTTCGGGGATAGAGAGGGGCTAAAACATGCATTTCCCGAACACTTCACGGAGCCCAGGCGAGGAGTTTATGCAAAGAAACATAGAAAATGAGTAAATGTAGCTTAAACATTCCCCAGGAGATGCAACAAGGGAAACCTTAATGCATGCAGGTGCAGATCCAGGTCATCACAAGAGGTTTGCAAGCAAGGGAAGTCACATAAAATTCTATCATCACAAGCATGCCAACTTCGGCAAGATTTTTCTGCATTTTTCTGGGCTTCATCACCAGGCAAGCAGGCCACGCAAATCAGTTTCTACACTAGCAAAAGATGTATCTTGCGTCTATTACTACCCAGAAACCAGCATAAAAGAGAGGTACACAAATCCACAGAAAAGGAAATGATCAACGAGGGCGGCAAGAAGAATCCCAATTGTTAAATGACATACTGTCTCTTTGGTTTTCCTCTCATTCCTTACACGAACACCAACCACAGAACCAACCTATGTCATGACCTGATAGGGAAATAAACCTCTAGCCTCAAACCAGTCTAAACTTGCGAGATCCTCTACACCCTTAGCCAAATTCAAGAACCCAACAGACCCATAGCAACGGATGTAACGCACAGAAACTCATACATTTTTCTTGTTTGATATAAACCAAAGTAACCGAGGAACAAACAGATAAGAAGATGTTACCTTTAGCCTTTGGAAGAGCAAATCAAGGCCTGAAAAGGTCGAAAGAAAGGATCTTTGCTCAGTTTAAAGCCTCCTGCCGGACGGATTCCTTTTCTCACCTCAGCTTCTCCCGTTACTCAGTCTCCTGCGAAGTTCATCTTCTCCAGCCCGTCGCGTTTCTCTCCGTCGTTCCCAGACCTCTCCTTCTAGCTTTTCTTTCTACCCGTGACTTCCCTCCATCTCTTCTCACAGCTTTTTCCTCAGTTTTCTGGCTCTCCGCCGCCTTCCCTCTCTAGCCTCGCTCTCCAAACTCTCGGTTCTTGTTTCTCAGCTGCCAACCTAAAACCTCCGTAGCCTTTTTCTTTCTACAGCCGTCAACTGCCCCTTCCAACCTTGCTTTCTCTCGCTCTCTCTCTCGCTTCTCAGTTTTTCTTAGCCGTCCCACTCCCGAAATCTCCCCTTGATGTTTTCTATATTCCGGATCCCCCTCCCCCCTTGTGGCTGTGGTTTCTCTTTCCTTTTATATGCAGCTAGCCAACCTTAAAACCCTCCATTCAATGGTTGTAGATCATCTTCACTTAAGCCTTCTCCCCTTGGCCCTTCGATTGGTAATCCGCGACTGTCCTTTGCAAGCTGCGTTTCCGCAGCTTGCATGTAAAACCTTTTTTTTTTTAATAATTTAACAAAAACAAAAGTAAAACTAAATAATAATAACTAATTAACAGAATTGACAAAAACCAAGTAATAATAATAATAATAACAATGAAAACAATTTAAAAAATCTAAACAACTAAAAACAACAAAAATGGCCATTTTTCAATCTTTTCTTTCATTTTTCATTTTTCATCATTTTTCACTTTTTCTTTTCTTTTTCTTTAAGAAAACATTGTATTAAAACAACTCAACATATTTTCTTGAATATTTTTCCTTCTTTTTTTCTTTTTTCTAGAAATTCTACGCTAAAAACTTACAAATAAAAATAATAAAATAAAAACTAAAAAAACTAAAAACTAAAAAGTGAATAAAACTTAACACGACAAATAAAAATCAAGACAAAAAAAGTAAATGCAAATTACACTAAAATTTTGGTGTCTACATGGAGTCCATCATCAAGTTGATGATTGTTCATTATATTGGTTACTGGCTCTTCAAGTGCATGAAACAAAAGGAGGTTTTCGCTGTTTTCTTGCATTTCATTTGTACTTTCACAGTCCGAATATGTCTGCCCTTGTAATGCTCCATCGAATCCTTTCAGCTCCCTGTCTAGTGTCTGCGTTTGAAGAGGGTTGTCCGTTTTCTGATTTATGTTGGGCTAGATATGTGACGACCCCACCTTCCCCTAAGGCGTACCAAAGGGTTCGGCGGACCGCCTGCTCAGCTCTCGCCAGGACTCATTCACAAGCTCATGTGAATCACGTACATACATCCAGGAACCATAAATAACATCCACAGTTCAAGCTTATAATTTACATTGATACAAATCAAGGTACAAAACCTCAATATACCCAAACTGGTTCAAAGTGTATACAATTCAGATATAAAACATTCTATTTGAGTAACAGCGCGAGTACAAGTCAAAAGTCAAAACAAAGTCTAAAGTAACTACACTACGCTAGTCTACATGTCTCATGCCTCGCTCGTACCCCCTGTAAGGAAAACAAATAGCGTGGTATGAGCTAAAAGCCCAGTGAGGTTCCAAATAGCAAATTGACCATTATTTTTAAGTACAAGTTTCGATATAGCAAAGTAACGAGCATGAAGAGTTCATAAATGTGAACAATAACACGTCAAGTAGCAATCTCAAAATGAGCGAGTGTAGAAGTTTTTCAAAATCCACAATAATCCAATAAGCAATAATCACTCCAAAGCATAAGGATACGGATGGCTCTCAGGAGCCAAATTTCCATTGCATTACCAGAAGCTTGATCACGTAGTAGTTGACACTCTGTCAACTTTGAAGTAAGTAACAAATCCAGTAGAACACCACTTACACGACTCTCCGTCCACCGTTCAAACCCCCAACTGGGCCCAAAATCCTCAATAAATACGGGTGGTAATACTCGAGTATACCGTTTAGTCGAGGAGATAACACTCCACTCGACATTACAAGTGACCCAGGGTTCGTTATCTAATCGACCAGGCCCTTGCCGGCTCGACTCGATTAACTAGCCACAGGGTTTCTGGAATTCCAAGAAGTGCGCGCATCATAACAAGTATGTCAAGTCAATTGCAACAATAAACCAGTACATATCATGTAAGGGCAAGTGCGATAAAGTACACTCTTGCCCTAACAATTCACGCATGTGGCATGTAATCATATGGGTCACGTATCAAGTACAAGTATCAAGTTCAATTCAGTATTTGAAAGCACTCACCAGAAGATATAGTGCTTTTACTGGTCACTTTCAGGTTATACTCCGAGTTCGGAGTCCAAATCTGCGATAAAACTCAGTTTGAGAACTTTGAAACATGACTAGAATTCGAAACTTATACGTTTCGTTTAATAAGAATCAAGAAATGGAAATTCACTTGGAGTGTAGTCATGAAACACTTGCTCGCTTTTTAAACGATAAAGCTTTGTAACATTTATACTTGAAATTGTCATGCAAGTCGAGAGTACAAGGAAGACGTACTTCGAGCAATCATTATTTCATTTCTCAAGGGTACAAGTTCGGCCAAGTCCTTACTTATATATGTGAGGGCCTCAAAATTTATTATTTTAATAATAATAATATTATTATTACTATTTCGTTTATTTATTTTATTTATTATATATATATTTTTTTGAAAAGTTAAATAATAAATGTGAAAATAACTATATTATGTATTTATATACAATTACATGATCTTTATGTGCATAGTTCACATTTTCATAATTGAATGATTTTCATTCGAACAAAATTCCAATGTTTGACCGACCAGTGCTAAGTTTAGTTTTTGAGCTGTGTCGAAGAATTTAACTTTGGTGAAAGATTAGACTATGAGTAGCTTTTAAAGAATTATAAATGAGATAGAACTACTATAGAGTAGAACTACTATAGATAAGAAAAGTGTAGTGGACAAATTTAAGTGGAAAATAAGCATTGGTCAAAGTTGGACAATTTCTGCTAAAACTAAGTTTTAATCTTGCCATTGTTTCTTCCATTTAATTTCCTCCAATTCACTTCAATTTCTTTTCCTTTCTTCCTTATTATAGTCGAGAATCCCCCTCCCTCATTAGCCAAGATAATCACTTTCATCCCCACTAAATTTACTCTTAAGACATTAATATGCAAGAGGGGACATGATCCTTAAAATAGGGCTTTAAGTCCTATCCTTCTCTTCCCAATATAATGCTCCCAATTTTTCAAACCTTTCATTCCTTTTCTTCTTCCCTTATCAGCCGACCACCCTCACACACTCTCTCCCTCTTTCTAGCCAAAGCTCTATCTTCTTCTTCCTCAACTCAAACTCCATGACCAACCAACTGCTAGCTTCACTCCATCTCCTAGCCGAGAGAAAGAGAGGGAGAAACCGAGAGGAGCTCCTTGTGGTGGCTGGCCAGATTCTTAGAGAAGGAAAGAGATCTCTTCGTGGTGAAGATTGGACATCCTAGCCTTGGGAAAATCAGCTAGAACCTGAGGTAGTTCTCTAACCCAAAAGCTAGAGCTTTCATGTTATCTCTTGAAGAGTGAATCCTGAAACTTCATTGGGTTGAATTCTTGTTGGATTTGGTTAATGTACGGGCTCTTGGGATTCCCACAAATGTATGATCTTGGTTGCTAGCATGATTTTTATTGGTATATGTGTGAATATTTGGAGTTGTGGCTTGAACTTTGGAAGGGAAGAACCTTGACAGAAATTGGGAGAAAGGGAGAGTACAGTCCAAACCTTTTGTGATTATTCGAAAATGTTTGGGGCTGAATTAGCCTTAGCACATAACATGAAAGTTGTAGAGAATTGAGTTTAAATTATGCCTGTAAATTTTCAGCTCAATCGAAGCAGGGTAACTTGTGAAATGACAAAATTGCCCCTGCTGCCCTGTTTCTATAAAAAATGATAGTCTGCCTCTGTAATTGCTTCGTTTGGCTGGGAAGATGAATGAATTAGTTTTTGATGCCTTCTTAAGAATTGCAGCCTTGTATCTTAGCTTTCAAATGGCTTTGGAATCACCTGAATCGGAGTTGTGTGTGCTGAGTGATGATTAACTGAATCAGGACTGTCAGTAATTGTGTCAGTGAGCTTCGAACTGGAAAATCTGGGGGTTATTTGGGTAAATTTGGCTAGGTTAGGGTGGGACCTGAGTTGCGATGTCTTCATGAGAATTGTAGAGCTATGTCTTAGCTTCGAAACGGTATATTTTTTTGTTTCAATTCGATAAGTGTAGCTCAAGTTGTGCTCAGATTGCTAAAAGGTGACAGTGATATGTGATATTGAACTTTGTGTTTTTGGAATTGGATTTGGACAATAATCAATTGTGGTGAATGGAGATCATGAGCGGTGATTGGTGAGTGTTCCTTATTTGTTAAAATCTTTCCTCAAGTATTTTAGTTAAATGTGCCCCTTTGCTTATTTAAATGTATTTGCCGTTTACTAAAAGGGTTTGCTAAATGGATTTGTGAACTGTATTCTCTTTATAAGGTGTGTGTGTACTTTATCGCACTCACCTTAAGGACATGTGTTTGATTTGAGCAATTGGGATTTATTGTATTAGCTGCCTTATGTGATTAAATGTGATTAAATGAGACTTAGACGGGGGTGTACTTGGTCGTACTCGATCTAGGTCTCAATATTTCGATATTGGATGTGTGATATGTGATTGGATGTATATATGTGATAAATCTTGTTTTATTACATGTTTGGCTTGTTAATTATTGCAAGGTATTCCTTAATTTGGATGGATGAACTTGTGTGTGTTTAAGTACAGTAAGGGGAAAAATTTCTGTTTTGAATCTTTTATGTTGGCCGAAATTTTTGGGACAAAATTTCAGATTTTTGGAGCTTTTATTTGAGTTAAAGTTTTGCCAAAATAATGGATTTTAAGTGTATTTGGGTTGATTAAACCGATTAGCTCTTCAAAGGAAAAGAAAGGAGTGAACTTGTTAAAGTGAAAACTGGAAATTTGCTTTCTGGAACATCAGGCCAGTTTTGGGAAAAAGGTTATCTTTTGGGGTATACTACTCCAATTCAAGTCCTGTTTGCTTGGTTTGAACTAGACACATAAGGCTACAATCCATGTAAATTTCAGGGGCTAACTCATTTTCTGTGATTTTTGGTGATTTTTCCAAGTCCGCTGGAAAAACAGAATTTTCCCTGCCCTGCATTTTACTGTAGCAGTCTATTGACGGAAAAACTGGGCAAAATCCGTATGGAATCTCATCAAGGTGTCTTCTACAAAGTTTTAGTCCTTTCAATTAGGTTTCCAACGGTATTAACCATGCAAATTTTGGACTTGTAAATATTAAGTTACGATTTTCTAAAGGTTTCTGCCATAAACCTCCAGTTTCCTGATTTTTACAATAAACATGAAAATGACTTGGACATTTTTGCTTGGCCTTGAATATGCACGTGAATGATCGTGATTATACATGTCTCAGGTGAATACGAGAACTCCGAAGAACTGGTTTAGCCGCTTCATTTTTTCTCTCTCTCACGACTTTTGGTGAGTATCAAGTGCATGTGAAGTGTTTAAATGAAATGTTACTCGTACTTGCTAGTTAATGAGGCTAGGGTGTACTTTATCGCCCTTGTCCTCTCTTTCATGAAATTGCTTGCTTGATAAGTGATACGTGTTACATGTGAATGCAAATGAAAGTAGTTTCGTGAGCATTGAGCGGCAGAATGTATCATGCCCTTTTAGGGTAGGAGGTACCGCTCATCCCGTCTCAATGCTATGACCAAATCTTGTCGATTGGAGCTTCGTCTCATCGACCTAAAAGTGAATGGGGGGGGATGCCCCAACTCATTGGCTAGCCTTGTAACTCGAGCCGGCAAGGGCTTGGTCGAGGAACTTGGTGAACCTTGGGAAGTGTTATAGCTTGATCCAAATAAGGGGTCTTGCTAGGTATACTTGTTAAGTGATACCACCTACATGCTTGTTTGGTTACGGATCCAAGAGGGTGTCATGGTGGCTGGAGGTAGTAAGTGGAGTTCTACATGGATAACTATGAAAGTTGATGGAGGGTCAACTACCTGAGCTTGGATCGCGCGTGGATTAGCTCCTGAGAGCTCCTGTATCTTTTATTGTGATTAAATTCCCTACTTGCTTAATGTTTCGTAGTTACTTGTTACTCAACTTATTGCTTTATATTGTGTCTTTGCTCGCATGTTTGCATGTTTTTCCCTTGGCCTCACTGAGCGTTAGCTCACCCCAATTTGTTTTCCTTAACAGGCTTGGAAGTGGAAGTTCTGAGGCTTAATTAGTGAACCCCAAAAATAATTTTCTTCCCACAGGACTCGAGACCAAAGGAAGTGCTTGTATTGAGTTATTAGTGTCTGAGGGATATCTCATATATAATTTGAATTCGATTCACTTGATAAGTATTTGGTGTAATATTTGGGACTGATAGTGCAATTGTAATTATTTGAGAACTGAGGACTTTTGTCTTATTCGAGGAATGATACCCTTACTTGAGATTTGTAATGTATCTTATTTCGTTCTAAGTTTGAAAAATGTTATTTCGTTTATTCTTGAGGTTGTACCCTATGTTATTGGATGTGAGTGATGTATTTTATTTGAGGACTGTAGTGAGTCCCGACGAGAGTTGGGCAGGCGGTCCGCCGAATCCTTTGGTTCGCCTTAGGGGGAGGTGGGGCTGTCACAGTTGGTATCAGAGCTCTAGGTTTCAGATCTCTGTAGTGTATCCTAAACTCTAAAAGTTGAGGATGCCGTACAGTGGGATTCGGGTTAGTTTGAATATTAAGTGAAAAAGTGAAGTAGTGAGTAATTGTGGTCTCGATGGTTTTTAAGATTCAATAATTGAGAATTATTGTGCTAGATTAGCAAGAGAGAAAAAGATTGTAAGAGATTAAACACTGTTTAAAGGATAGTAAGTAAATTTCTTGAATAATGGCATTTGCTAGGAGGCGTTTTTGATTTAAGGACTTATGGGGAAATAAATGATTAATTTGTTTGGGATAACCTTTAGTGCTTGATCGTTGCCACTAGATATACTTTAGAGTTGATATACCTTGTTCTTGCCTTGGGAACATGACTGCAATTATGTCTTGGAATTTGGAAGGCCTACCTTTTGTAGTACCTAGTTAAGTATATGGTGACTTGTGCTTGTTAAAGGATAGATATTACGATGGAATGTGGAACTTTAATTGAAAAGATAGTTGATGTAGCTCTAATGTTCAAAATGAGGTTGGTCTTACCTAAGGGAATTAAGCCCCCTCGCTCAGTTGCAAGCTAGACTATGGAGCACGACCTTTTATACCTTTTGTTTATGATAGTTGGGGTGATGCTTGTGCTTTGGCCTGTATATTTTGTTAAGCATGATATTTGTTCCCTTTTGAAGTATTTGAATGCTATAAATTCCGTACCTGATCATGTTGGCTTGTTAATTTGTTTGGTAGTACACATGCAAAGTTTTATTTTCATTATCGACTCATGCAATGACATGCTCTCATTTTGGTTGATTATTCTCCCTCTTGTATGACCTTGTTCATAAAAAATAAAAAAATAAAAAAAAATAATTTGATTTGTATGTCATCTGATCTATTGACTGTTCCTGTGAAAATATGAAGTGTGCGTTGATTGCTTTTCAAATTTTAAATTCCATTTGTCCTTCATTGGACATATTTAGATTTATATATTTATTTATTTATTCATTTACTAGAGTTATCCATCTACTAGTTATTTATTTATTATTTTTGGTCCTCCGTAAGAATTAGAAATAAAGGGTAGAAGAGATCGAGACTGTGTGTGACAGCCCCACCTTCCCCTAAGGCGAACCAAAGGGGTTACCGGACTGCCTGCCCAGCTCTCGCCAGGACTAACGGTACAGTTTACGTCGGTCTATTACGTTCCGGAACATAACAATGCGCGCAAACAAGTCACAATCGCACAATAAAAAAAAACGAAAGTTGAAGCCGAAGTGAACAGTAGAAGACACGTCAGAATCCGGCCGGAATCTGGTCGGATTCTCGGCCGGATTCTCGGCCGGATACAAGGCCGAGAGCAAAACCAAGAAATTCAATTTTCCCTCGCAATCCGGCCGGCAATCCGGCCAAGATTCCGGCCGGATTGCCTGGCCGGATTCCAGGCCGAATGCAACTGGCCGGATTTCCAATTTTTCTCAGGCAATCCGGCCTTCAATCCGGCCAGTTTCTGGCCGGATTCCTGGCCGGATTCGACACTGTTCATCCACGCCAAATTTTTTCCCTTTTCGTTTGAAATCGCATTGATCCGAGATCCATCCAAACATTTACCAAACATATATATATACATCAATTCAACATTTACAAGCCAAAACGGCCTACCAAAATCATTCACTAAGGAAGTACACATTCGATTTGCCTATCAAAAGGAAATGAACCCGTTATACATTAGGGTTTCACTTCAAGAGCAATACAAAAGACTTTTACATGCTCAATTCGGCAATTGACTAACCAATCCATTCTCAAAAGTAATTATCGCCCTGTAAGGAAAACAAATAACACGGAATGAGCTAAGCCCAGTGGTATACCACCCAATAAGCAATCAAAGTCATATAAGAATGAACTTTCATTTAAAGTGCACAAATAAGCAATGAAGCAAAACGGTAAAAGGATACGGTCGGCTCTCAAGAGCCCATTTCCACGCTTGCAATCTTGATCCAACCTCATTGACTCTCCGTCAATGTTAAAAGTACCAAACCGTAGTGTAGACACCAAATTTTGATTATTTTTAATTTCATTTTTTATCATTTATTATTTATTTATCTATTTATTATTCTTAATTTTTAATTTTTAATGGGGTTAGATTCATCATTTTCATTTTTGTAAGATGTTAAAAGTGGCCTTAATTTTCTTAAAATTTGGTTTGGAAATTGTTAATTTATTTTTAATTGATTTTTGAAGAAAAAAATGAAAATGAAAAAGAAAGGAAAATGTGTGGATAGGTGGAAGTGTGCATGTTGGACAAGTGTGCAAATAAGCATTAGACAAGTGGTTAAGGAAGTATGGGACAAGTGGATAGAAGGAGGTTTTTTTTTTTTTTTTAAAAAAAAGATCGGACAAAACAAAAAAAAAAGAGAAACAGGAAAAAGGACTTCATCGGAGGGTAAAAGAAAACAGCGAAAAAGGAGGGCCGAGGGGGGATGGCCGAACAAGAAGCAGAGCAAAAGAAAAACTGAGAGGAATTGGGAAAAAAAAAAAAACGGCAAAAAGGGTTCTGCAAAACTTGGGGGAAGCTCGGCTAAGGAAGGAAAACAGAGAGGCTAAAAGAAGAGGCTACGGGGGCGGCGGCTAAAAAATCTGGGCAGAAGGAGGAAAAAAACAGAGGAGCTTGGACAACAAGGAAAGGCTTGAGACGGTTGGGGTTTCGGGCATGAAAGTTGGGTAAAACAAAAGGAGTGAGAGAGTGAGCTGAAGGAAAAACTTCGGCAGGCAGCAAAAAGGAAAAATGGAAGAAAAGGGAGGCGGCGGATGAAATGGGGGGACCGGAAAAATCAGAAAAGGAAAGAGAAGAAGAAAAATCAGGGGGATGGCTTCGGCTATGGCGGCTTTAGGAAAACAGAAAAACAGAGGGACAAACGGCCGCAAGGGAAAAAGAGGAGAGAGTCTCGGCCACCCAGGTCTGACCGCCGCATGGTGCTGACCGCAGGAACATCATCCGAGTCTTCATCAATCGTTGATAAAAACAAACGGGCAGCCTGCAACGCGGCCTACGATGGAAAGAAGCCTCTGAACAGCACCGGCAAAGCAGCGTGAATCGAGCGTTTCTCAGGCTACTCCGCCCCCTCAACAAGTTCACCACCGACCAATTTTCATTAAGCAAGGGCAGGGTAAGCCGTTTTTTCTTCTTCGTTGAAATTTCAATTTTTGTTCAAGCTTCAGAAATAGGTTGCCGTGACTTTGTTCTGCAATTGACTTGTTGATTTTCCATAAGTTTTTGATTGTACATGTTTCAAGTGTTGATGGGGCTGAATTTCTTGTGAATTCTGATAATTTTAGGGCCAGTTACAACATAAATTGAGCAAAAATCTGTTGAATTTTTTAATGCCCTCAATCTGTTCGACAAAATGCCTGAGCTGAAAATCCTTATTGGAAGATGAATTGTTTTACATTTTTTGGGAGAAACAGGCTAAGTCAGCGAGTTCCTCTCTTGTATTTCAGAAATTGAGTGTCTTGGTGCCTTGCATTTTTTCTATTCCTCATGCTTCCCTATGCATCAATTCGAGCTACTGTTATGGGAGGAAACGGATAGAGTTGAAACCGAATTGTTGATATTGCTTTGATTGAAAAAGAAAGCCAAAATGGTAATTGATGTTAGCTTGATGGTCTCTGGTTCGAAACTTGGGTTACAGGATTTTGCAGGGGGCTTCGAATCACATGTTTAACTACTGCAATATCTTTTTTCTTGTCTAGGCAATTTTTGAGTCCTAACTTGAGCTATGATTTGGAACTTTATTTGGGAATTCATGTGGGTATAGTTGCTGTGTGTGCAAGAATGCATGAATGTTTCCTTGGTTTCGTTTGTGCATGAATGCAGGATTGCTACGGCTGGGGGGGTGTATAGTGTACAGTTGGGTTTGGATGCTAAGATGTATAAAGGGTCATTTGAATTTGGAAAAACGGCTGCAATGAGATTGTTAAACCTGAAAAGAGATAGAGGAAATCGGTGAGGAAAAGTGGCAAGTTTTGTTTCCATTCTAAACTTTTTGTTGTTTGTTCAGATGTTGGAGTCTTTCCCTGATTTCGTTGCTGAAGTTTTTAGTTTGATGTAAATCTGTGGTTTGTCGTCCGATTGATATGCCGTATGAACATTCATCCTAAATTTCCTCCTTTTGTACCTTTGCTGCATTTTATGCCTCGCTGCTGTGATTGGATTTTCTAAGGATAAATGATTATGTTTGGATGATGTTAGTTGAATGGATTGAAGCTTTGTTGATTTTAGATTGATAAAATAGGGAGTTTGGTTTGAGCTTTGCATTAATCTACATGGTAGAACAAGAAAGCAGGTTGCAGAAACTTTTCCTCTTATGGGCGTCAAAGAAGGAAGCCTCTACGAGGCATGAAGCATTAATTTCTGAAAATTGCAATTTAACCCCTCAGCTTCCCCTTATTTTGCTATGGCCCAAAACTTGGAATAATTGAACTAATTTTGCCCTCTTAAGCTTAATCCTCTGTTTGCATATTTTATGTGATTTCTGGATAGATTAATGCTGTGATTTAATGCATAATCAAAGCTTAGTAATTTTTGTTGATTTTATCATGTTGGGTACCTGTGAAAAGGTGATTTGGGTTGAGAGGTTATTTTGTTTGGGCTTAAGGAAGTGATTTAGTTTATTATGTTGATGTTTTGACTTGGGCTTAGGAAGATGGAGCCCAACATATCTGATTGGGTTTGTAAGTATGGATTTAATTTGTTTTGTTTGGGTTTCTGGTTTGGGTTTGAGAGGTGAAGCCCATCTGTTCTAGTTGCACTTTGTCTGGGCTTAAAGATAGGCTGGCCTGCTTACCTCTTAGAGTTATCGATTGGGCCAGGAAGGTTTCGGCCCAAACGAATAAGCAAATGGCCCAAGGGTTTGGTCCATGAAGAAACCAGAAAACGATTTTGCAAATCAGTCCCTGAATTTTCCCTTGACTGTACTGTGGCCCTGGATATTTTCAACTACTTTCAATTCGGTCCTTACTTTAATTGCAAACAAGTCCTTGAACTTTATTTTTCTTTAATTTTGGCCCCAAAACTTTATTATTTTTTGCAATCAAGTCCTATCTTCTCTTGACTTCTTAAATGTGGATCGTTGACATGATTTAATTGATTCAAATTCGTGTTTATTTTTATCCTTTGTGATTATTTGTCAAATAAATTGGCACCTTGACTCCTTTATTATTTTGGAGGGTAAATAAGTTGATTTCACTCCATTAGAGCTTCATTTCAAGGGAGGTATAATTTCTTTTATCCCTTTTGTCTCTCCTATGTGATCCAATGTGCTAAGTGTGAATCGCATGCCTAATTTGCTTTCATTACCATTCTTTAGTTCCATTATTTCATTCATTCTTGCTTTTATTTTTATTTAAGTTTTATGGGGTATGTGTACACCTCTTGGCTTGTAATAGATAGGGCGTAGCAAGTAATTTGGTCCATTTCCCTTTTCCCCTTTGTTTTAGTTAGCAAATGTAATGGTTGCATGCCTATGTGTTATATGTTAAATGTTTTATTAGGATTTTGCATCTAGTCAAGCATGCTAAGTGTTATGTGCTACATGATTTAGGTGATTTGCATGTCTACTCGCTTTTTTGTAGTATAGATGAATGGAATGGATGAATGTACGTCACCACACTAGTCCAACGCTAGTTGTGGCTTCTTTTATCGTTTCCACTAGTCCAATGCTAGTCGGAATTCATAGAATGGGCTAGTCCAATGCTAGACCCAATAGGTTTTTCTTTTTTTCATTAAGTGCATGATCACCACATATCACGCATTTTTCCTTAGTTTATCATTTGGTATGTTCCTCAAACCCCTTCCCCTTCACTTTAGGACTTGCATCTCATGCTAGTTAGGGTTCATTTGCGTGAAAATCCCCTCTTGATAAGGGAAACGAGCGAGTGTGGCTACTCGATAGCCTTAGCACGCTAGTTTTACCTTCTAATCCGAGGGAAAATCAAAGTCGAAAATTAGGCGTCACCCCCGTACCCGACTTGTTGCATTCCCCTAGGGTCATACTTTCATTTTTATCACTTTCATACTCTTTTAATCACATTTCTCTCACATTTATCAAATCCATATGTTTTTTCACTACCTCCTTATCATTTATTTACTTTACTTCACAAATGAAATTCAAGTTTCACTTATATATGTACTATTCTATCTTCATTCATTTGCACACACTAATACTTTGATTTTTCATCCAAATTCACACGTGCACTTTCTTTACACACTCACACACTAATACCTTGATTTTTCATCCAAATTCACACGTGAACTTTCTTTACACATGCGCACACAAACACTTTGTTTTTACACCATTTCATACATGAACCCTTTATACACTTGCACACTTGCACTTGAGTCACCATTTGCATCAATCGACCTCTATGAGGTTTCCCTTTATTGGCCGCCACAATTCATGTGGTCTGGGACCAAAAACCTCACGAGAGACATCGTAGAATTTAGGATTGCATTTTTTCGTTTTTGCATTCATATAGGCATAATCCAACATGCAATACATACCCTGGGTAGAAAGTTAGGAAAGTTAGGGTTAAGTCACGCAACTAGCCTTGGCTAGGTCAAAGGGGTGCCTTGGAGTCTATCCTTGCCTTCCCCTTTGTCAAACGTGACTCCCGAACCTTTTTCTTTGTTTTACGTAGACTAGGAGTCGTTTTAAAAAGGGTTTATTATTACTTGACTTTAAACTCATTTTTTTAGGTGACTTGGTACACCTTAAATCATTACCAAGTGGCGACTCCAAACTTTTCATTTCAAAACCCTTTTTAAAACTATTTTTTTGGGTCAAATCGTCGCTTTTTCAAGTCCCATATTAGACCCATATCTTTTTCAACTCACAAAAAAAAAAAAAATCATTTTCCAATCAAAATTGAAACAATACATCTTTCTCAAACCATTTATTTTTCTTATCAAAAAATGGGGCGCGACAGTTGGCGACTCCACTGGGGACTTCCTAAGTGGGTCCAAGCATTTTTGACTTAACCATTTGTTTCCTTTTTCTACCCTTTCTATGCATGGCATGTGGATATTAGGATTGCATTTTTCATTTTTATGACCTTTTGTCTTATATACGTAATCAAACCAATCCCTCGACTCACGAATGTATGTTTGAATGAATGTTTACTTGTCATTTCGCGCTTGCATTGCATTTTGGGTAAGGGATGTCACCCTAGAGCCTCACGTTGGTTCTTGACCCCTCCCCTCCAAACGAGCACTTGCATACGAGCATACGTTTTCTTCTTTTATCCCTCTCTTATTTTCTTTTTAGTGGCTTGTCACGCCACTCCACCCTTACTAGGATTAGGCGACCCACTTGGACATGTGATCACGACACGATGTGTGTGTAGCATGTTCCAATGGGTCACTCAATCTTCCGCTTAAAGCTATTGGTTGATAGCCTTTAGCTTTTTGTCGAAGATTGAGGTTTTGATAGATTCACTCAAACACGTAGCCGTGACACGATGTGTGCGTAGCGGTGTTTGGGGAATCGCTCGAGCCACCGACAAAGAACCTTGGGATTGATGACCCTTGGTTTCTAAGTCTGAAGGCTCGGGGGCCTATGACCTATCGAGTCTAGATGCATTAGCGAACCCCAACCTCATGCATCCATACTAGAATTGCTTAAGGTAGAGCCAACCGTACTCTAAATTAGGAAACACTATTTCACGAGGGGAGGGGTCCCAACCCTCTTTCCTTATTTATCTTTATTGCCTTTTATATCATCTAATTGTCCAAATGTGTTATGTGTTATGTGTTGAACTCACGTTTCCTTGTCTCTTGTCTTTTGCATTCACAAACATTAGGAAATAAGAGGTCTGGCATGACTTTCTTTTAGAACCTGCCTTTGTAGACAGGCTATTGCACGTCTAAAGATTTTTGTATATTGCATTCATAGATTAATAATTGCATATCATTCTAGGCCTACCCTGGCAGATAAAGGATTCCTTAGGTCACGTTTCATTTCGAATTGCATTTTTTTTCCTGCTTTAATAACTGGCATCATGCATAAACCCTAGAAAGGGAATGCCACTTAGGGGATCCCGTGTTAGGAATAAACCACATTGCGTCTCGGATACTTAATCCAATGAGACTTGCACGTTTACATTTTGTACCATCCAAAGGGGTAGTGCACAAGGTAAGGTAGGATCCAATCATTTTCGTAGAGTGATCTTTGGAATATGAGCATCTAATAATCACTTTTTGGCCATTTTATCAAAAATTGGTAAAAATCCCTTGCGTGAAGGACATTAATTTGAAGAAATTCACAAATGATTCCTCCTATTGAGACGATAAATAAATTGAGGCCAAATAGTGATTTTAGAAAGCTCATAGACTAATTTTCTGAAACCACCAATGGCCGGCCGATTCAATCGATCCATTTTGTCAATTCATAATCAATTTTGAATAAACCATTCATTTGACCAATGTACCCTTTTTGGGTGATTTGGTCATTTTTGAATTCATTTGACCAATTTACCCTTTTTAGGGTGATTTGGTCGATTTTTGTATAAATTATCAATTCCAATCAATTCATTTGACCAATGTACCCTTTTTGGGTGATTTGGTCGATTTTTGAATTCATTTGACTAATTTACTCTTTTTGGGTGATTTGGTCGATTTTTGAATAAATCATCAATTTCATTAAATTCATTTGACCAGTTTACCCTTTTTTAGGGCGATTCGGTCATTTTTGAATAAAATTCTCAATTCCATTTGATCAAGTTCCTTTTTTAGGATGATTTGGTCCATTTTGAGTTCCACTCAATTCATTTGACTAGTTTCCCTTTTTAGGGTAATCTGGTCGATTTTAAATAAATGGTCAATTTCATTCAACCCATTTGACCAATCAGGGTTTCAATGTCAACTTTAAATTGGGAAACCTAGTCGATTTTGAGAAAAACCATCCATTGCATCCAGCCATTTGATCAGTTGGGGTTTTGACCCGCGCTTTACTGAAGAAATTTTGTCAACGAATTCCAATCTCTTCGATCGAAAGTTCGTCAAGGTCGAACCCGTGCGTTTTTGCAAGTTCTTGTATTGATTAAAAGTGATCAATCCCTTCGGACGAGGTCCTCATTTTGACCAACGTCTCTTCTCTAGTGAGACGTTTACCCTTTTCGGACGAGGTCCTCATTTTGACCAGTTTACCCTTTTCGGACGAGGTCCTCATTTTGATCAGTTTACCCTTTTCGGACGAGGTCCTCATTTTCAAATTATTTTTCACTCCATGAGTTGATCAGATCCATCAGGTATTGTATAGTGCCTACTCTAGCGGATTGCATTTTCATGCTAGGCCTACCCTTGGCACAAAAAGGGTTCCCCCATAGGACATGCATACCGATTTTGCAGTTTTGCCTACTAACTCTGGGTATTTTTCTTTTGTTTTCCCCCTCCCCTGCATTCATAAAAATGTTTCAATAAGACGAAAATATTCTTCTATATCTGATGATAATTTTAATCCCATAAAGTTTGAAGATTACAAGTGTTATTTGATTCTTGGGCAGATCCTACGATTTAAACATAAATGATCCATCTGGAA
The DNA here is from genome assembly GCA_036785865.1 of Coffea canephora. Taxonomy (NCBI): domain Eukaryota; kingdom Viridiplantae; phylum Streptophyta; class Magnoliopsida; order Gentianales; family Rubiaceae; genus Coffea; species Coffea canephora. The sequence goes on along the minus strand of CM071913.1, from coordinate 21,932,865 downwards.
GCTCTACGCTAAAGCCTCTGAGAGATGTCGTAATTGTTTTCCAAAGGGAAATTCTCTTTTATTTGATTTGTTAAATTTTGTTCCAAAAGAAAAGGAAACAATAAATTCTCTTCTCATTTGTATCATAATTGAACGAGAAATCTTGTTTCAAATTGTTTTTCAGCAATAAAGTTTTTGGACATTTATTGTTTTGTGTATATTTATGTACATTTCATTCTTTATTCTTACTCATTGGAGATTTCATGATGAATTTTGAGAAATAAGACCAAATTGAGATATTTTTTTTCAACCTCCAGCCTGAAAATTCACAAGTGAATGCTTCCTAAGATCCTTACACTCGATTGGTGATCCGAGTTATACAATAAGAGTGCTCAGGAAAAAGTAAGAGGTCACTCGAAAGGCCCAATGAGATACCTTTTCTCCTTCATTTAACCCCAAAATAAAATCAGTCACATTGATTGATAAATTGCAAATTGGGGCAATCTTTACTTGAAAAATGTCCATTGTGTCTAATTGAATTCAATTTACATCTCGGTGAAAGCAAAATGGTGCACTATCCTTATCTATTTTGGGAATTTGGGATGATATTTCAAGCGTTTGTTTCTCTATCCATATAGCTTTTATCATTTGATCTCCTATTTGAGCCTTTGAAAGAATAATTTCGTTTCAAATAAGAGCCTTAATGATCACTACCCTACACGGGAAAATTTTTCAAATATCAAAAAAGGGAATGAATTTTCAATGAGCAATTCGTTACTTTGGTTGTCATGGAGTGTAAGAATGATACTTTGGCCATCGTTTCTACAATCTAAACATAATTTACCCATTGCATCCTCATTCGAGCTAAAATCGGTGGTTCTTTTCAAAGCACTAATGATCGCACCCCACATTGGGGAAGGAGATTGGAGAATTTTCCAAAAGGAGAAAAAGCAAAAATGCTAAAATTAAAAAAGGAAAAGAGGGAATCATAAATCGGAGGAATTTGATTCTACTTGAGCTTCAATTTTGAAAGGAAGGAAAAGAAGAGTTTTGCCCGGCGGATCATAAACGTCTTCCTCAGTCAATTAATTCAGATACAGGCAAGAAATTTCGCATTCACGAAAGTTTCCTTTCAGAGTTAATGTAAGGAACGGATTAAAAGTCAGGCCCTCTTCTTTTCCAATCGAACATTCTATCCCTAATTATCCCTTTTGAGCTTTCAGAATAAATTACTTCGTTTGGCAACCCCTGAGAATCGCAAACCCCACACTGGGGTAACTTTGAATTGGAAAAGAAAAGAAAAGTCCCAAGAGGTGAAAAGTGCTAAAACAACAAAAGCAAAAGAAGAGAAAAGAAAAGAGAACCTCAGTTCAAAATAAACTGGGGCAAATTTTTGAAAAATTTCAAAGGAATGGCAAAAGGCCGAGGGAAAAAGAAAATGAAAGAGAAAAAGCCTCAATTGAGCATAAACTGGGGCAAATTCTGATTTAACCCTAAAATAGGGTTGGCGCAACAATGCGATCTCAGATTCTTCAAACCATATTTAAAATCTGCCTTCAAGCCTTAACTTTTCTAAAACACCACACCAGACCCTATTACAAAAGCCGAAAGTCCTGACTTCTGTTCTTTGCAATGGCCCTGTCAAGAAAATTTCTGATGCCGAAAATTTTAGCTGTATCTCTGAATTACTCGGGTATGAGGAAACCCATCAGCTCGAGGGAAAAGAAAAGAGGCAAAAGAAAAAAGGAATGCAGGAAAATTCGATGCTGAAATCCTTGGGGAATGATGAGAAAACCCAAACAAAGTCTGAAATCTTTTAAGTTCAAAATAGGGGCAATTTTGAAAAAAAGGGCGATCTATGGTGCAATATCCTTGAAAGTCTTAGACTATCGTTTTCAAGCCACATTACAAGCTAACAAAGTCCATCGTTGACTTATTCCTTCATGACAATCCAAAGGGAGGATCATGCTCATAAGAAATTCATCAAATCATTTGTGATCATAAAGGTATAACCCGTTTCCACATGTTTAGCTATCACTTCTGCCCATACGTTGCAAACCTAGAAAGATTGTATGTTGACTAAATTTTCTTGGAAAATAAGGGTGACAAACTCTTTGCTTTCACTAAGATGTGGTATTGAAAGAATTACAATTTTGGGCACAAGAACCAAACAAATCTCGTCTTCTCATTTCCCTTAACCCCCTCAAAAATCAGATCACTTGATTGGTCCTGACAGATGAGCCAACAAGAAATGGTGACCCATTACCTAAAGCATTGATGCTAAAGTGGAGAAGAAATCTTTCGTAATTTGGCATTATTTTGAGAAATTCATCCTAAAATGTGCTATATCAGTTTAAGCAAGACATTCAATTTTCTTCACATGATATGTTAGGAAAAGCAATTGCTTACCCTGTTCAAATAAATGAAGTGTCATCTAAACAAATTTTTTGCAATTAAATAAGCCCACGCTGGGGCAAATTTTCATTTGAGGGATTTTGCAAAATAGGCCCATAATGGGGCAAATTTTCATTTACAAGATTTCGCAAATTGTGCCCACACTGGGGCAAAATTTTTATAGTTCATTTGAGGATTTCGTCCAAGAATCAAATAATGCATTTTTCAAATCAATCACGCTGTTTCTTTTCATGAAATTCAAGTGTATGTCATATTTTGGTAAGCCCTGTGCAGGTATTCATAGTTGAAATCGACGAAGGAGCATCTGGTGTTGTGGAAAGCAGACGCCGAAGAAAGAAAAGAAAGAAGGGAAAAAGGGCCCTACACTGAGGGCAAATTATTTTGAAAAAGATTCTCTCGAAAAATCAGAAAAATTCAAAATTCAAAAATCAAAAATCAAGTTCAAATTCTTGTTTCTTGGAAAATCAAATTTCTTGTTTCTTGACAAATCAAATTCAATTTCTTGACCAATTGGGTGGCAGGACTGGGTCTTATCCCACTGGCCATTCGTAAAAATCAAGTTGGGTCTGGACTTCGTGCCGCCAACCTTCCAAAAATCAAATTGGGACCGGGTTTCATCCCGCCAATCACGGCAGGACCGGGTTTAATCCCGCTGACCGCTTATCTCGGCAGGACCGGGTTTTATCCCGCTGACCGCTTATCTCGGCAGGACCGGGTTTAATCCCGCTGACCGCTTATCACGGCAGGACCGGGTTTAATCCCGCTGACCGCTTATCTCGGCAGGACCGGGTTTTATCCCGCTGACCGCTTTTATCAAATTGGGACCGGGTTTCATCCCGCCAATCACGGCAGGACCGGGTTTTATCCCGCTGACCGCTCATTTCGGCAGGACCGGGTTTAATCCCGCTGACCGCTTATCACGGCAGGACCGGGTTTTATCCCGCTGACCGCTTTTATCAAATTGGGACCGGATTTCATCCCGCCAATCACGGCAGGACCGGGTTTTATCCCGCTGACCGCTCATTTCGGCAGGACCGGGTTTAATCCCGCTGACCGCTCATTTCAGCAGGACCGGGTTTCATCCCGCCAATCACGGCAGGACCGGGTTTAATCCCGCTGACCGCTTATCTCGGCAGGACCGGGTTTTATCCCGCTGACCGCTCACTTCGTCAGGACCGGGTTTTATCCCGCTGACCATGTTTTTATACCACTGACCGATTCCCACTATACTGGGGCAAATTATCTTTGGAAAGTTTCTCAAAAAAAAAAAAAAAAAAAATTCAAAATTCAAAAATAAAAATTCAAAAAATCAAAAAAATCAAAAATCAAAAAAAAAAATTCAAAATTCAAAAATAAAAATTCAAAAAATCAAAAAAATCAAAAATCAAAAAAAAAATTCAAAAATCAAAAAAATTCAAAAAAAAAATCAAAAAAATCAAAAAATCAAAATAAAAAAATAAAAAAAATCAAAAATCAAAAATCAAAAATCAAAAATCAAAAATCAAAAATCAAATCAAGTTCATCACGGCAGGTTCGGGTTTGATCCCACTGTCCGATTGTCAAGACATTTAATTTTCACAGCCACTGGAGTGTGAGGTTAGTCCCGCCAGTGAGCATTTCATCGTCACTAGCCGTGGGTCGGTCCCACTAGGGAGCATTTCATTTGCATCACTAACAAACATGTGTCAGTCCCATTAACACTTCATTTCATTTCTTTCATTTGCATCACCAATAAACATGGGTCAATCCCACCAACACTCCATCTCACTTCAATTCACCTGATTTTTATTCTGTTCGGGTCAGTCCCGTTTAAATTTCTGTTCGGGTCAGTCCCGTTTAAATTTCTGTTCGGGTCAGTCCCGTTTAAATTCTGTTCGGGTCAGTCCCGTTTAAATTCCTGTTCGGGTCAGTCCCGTTTAAATTCTGTTCGGGTCAGTCCCGTTTAAATTCTGTTCGGGTCAGTCCCGTTTAAAATTATGTTCGGGTCAGTCCCGTTTAAAATCCTGTTCGGGTCAGTCCCGTTTAAATTTCTGTTCGGGTCAGTCCCGTTTAAATTCTGTTCGGGTCAGTCCCGTTTTAATTCTGTTCGGGTCAGTCCCGTTTAAATTCTGTTCGGGTCAGTCCCGTTTAAAATTATGTTCGGGTCAGTCCCGTTTAAAATCCTGTTCGGGTCAGTCCCGTTTAAATCCTGTTCGGGTCAGTCCCGTTTAATTCCGTTCGGGTCAGTCCCGTTTAAATTCTGTTCGGGTCAGTCCCGTTTTCAATTCGGGTCAGTCCCGTTTAATTTCCGTTCGGGTCAGTCCCGTTTAAATTCCTGTTCGGGCCAGTCCCGTTTTTAAATTTCCCGTCTGGATCAATCCCATTTTAAAGTTTTCATTTGAAAAGGAAAAAAATTTTCTGTTAAAGAGGTCAGTCCTCGTTTCAGAAGCGTCTGTCGTCCGGATCGTTCGCAGCCACCGAATAACACAGGTAAGTATTTGGTGTCTACTTCTTTGTCTCAAGTTTTTTCAAAACTCAGACAAAGAGGGGCAAACTGTAGACACCAAATTTTGATTATTTTTAATTTCATTTTTTATCATTTATTATTTATTTATCTATTTATTATTCTTAATTTTTAATTTTTAATGGGGTTAGATTCATCATTTTCATTTTTGTAAGATGTTAAAAGTGGCCTTAATTTTCTTAAAATTTGGTTTGGAAATTGTTAATTTATTTTTAATTGATTTTTGAAGAAAAAAATGAAAATGAAAAAGAAAGGAAAATGTGTGGATAGGTGGAAGTGTGCATGTTGGACAAGTGTGCAAATAAGCATTAGACAAGTGGTTAAGGAAGTATGGGACAAGTGGATAGAAGGAGGTTTTTTTTTTTTTTTTTTAAAAAAAAAGATCGGACAAAACAAAAAAAAAAGAGAAACAGGAAAAAGGACTTCATCGGAGGGTAAAAGAAAACAGCGAAAAAGGAGGGCCGAGGGGGGATGGCCGAACAAGAAGCAGAGCAAAAGAAAAACTGAGAGGAATTGGGAAAAAAAAAAAACGGCAAAAAGGGTTCTGCAAAACTTGGGGGAAGCTCGGCTAAGGAAGGAAAACAGAGAGGCTAAAAGAAGAGGCTACGGGGGCGGCGGCTAAAAAATCTGGGCAGAAGGAGGAAAAAAACAGAGGAGCTTGGACAACAAGGAAAGGCTTGAGACGGTTGGGGTTTCGGGCATGAAAGTTGGGTAAAACAAAAGGAGTGAGAGAGTGAGCTGAAGGAAAAACTTCGGCAGGCAGCAAAAAGGAAAAATGGAAGAAAAGGGAGGCGGCGGATGAAATGGGGGGACCGGAAAAATCAGAAAAGGAAAGAGAAGAAGAAAAATCAGGGGGATGGCTTCGGCTATGGCGGCTTTAGGAAAACAGAAAAACAGAGGGACAAACGGCCGCAAGGGAAAAAGAGGAGAGAGTCTCGGCCACCCAGGTCTGACCGCCGCATGGTGCTGACCGCAGGAACATCATCCGAGTCTTCATCAATCGTTGATAAAAACAAACGGGCAGCCTGCAACGCGGCCTACGATGGAAAGAAGCCTCTGAACAGCACCGGCAAAGCAGCGTGAATCGAGCGTTTCTCAGGCTACTCCGCCCCCTCAACAAGTTCACCACCGACCAATTTTCATTAAGCAAGGGCAGGGTAAGCCGTTTTTTCTTCTTCGTTGAAATTTCAATTTTTGTTCAAGCTTCAGAAATAGGTTGCCGTGACTTTGTTCTGCAATTGACTTGTTGATTTTCCATAAGTTTTTGATTGTACATGTTTCAAGTGTTGATGGGGCTGAATTTCTTGTGAATTCTGATAATTTTAGGGCCAGTTACAACATAAATTGAGCAAAAATCTGTTGAATTTTTTAATGCCCTCAATCTGTTCGACAAAATGCCTGAGCTGAAAATCCTTATTGGAAGATGAATTGTTTTACATTTTTTGGGAGAAACAGGCTAAGTCAGCGAGTTCCTCTCTTGTATTTCAGAAATTGAGTGTCTTGGTGCCTTGCATTTTTTCTATTCCTCATGCTTCCCTATGCATCAATTCGAGCTACTGTTATGGGAGGAAACGGATAGAGTTGAAACCGAATTGTTGATATTGCTTTGATTGAAAAAGAAAGCCAAAATGGTAATTGATGTTAGCTTGATGGTCTCTGGTTCGAAACTTGGGTTACAGGATTTTGCAGGGGGCTTCGAATCACATGTTTAACTACTGCAATATCTTTTTTCTTGTCTAGGCAATTTTTGAGTCCTAACTTGAGCTATGATTTGGAACTTTATTTGGGAATTCATGTGGGTATAGTTGCTGTGTGTGCAAGAATGCATGAATGTTTCCTTGGTTTCGTTTGTGCATGAATGCAGGATTGCTACGGCTGGGGGGGTGTATAGTGTACAGTTGGGTTTGGATGCTAAGATGTATAAAGGGTCATTTGAATTTGGAAAAACGGCTGCAATGAGATTGTTAAACCTGAAAAGAGATAGAGGAAATCGGTGAGGAAAAGTGGCAAGTTTTGTTTCCATTCTAAACTTTTTGTTGTTTGTTCAGATGTTGGAGTCTTTCCCTGATTTCGTTGCTGAAGTTTTTAGTTTGATGTAAATCTGTGGTTTGTCGTCCGATTGATATGCCGTATGAACATTCATCCTAAATTTCCTCCTTTTGTACCTTTGCTGCATTTTATGCCTCGCTGCTGTGATTGGATTTTCTAAGGATAAATGATTATGTTTGGATGATGTTAGTTGAATGGATTGAAGCTTTGTTGATTTTAGATTGATAAAATAGGGAGTTTGGTTTGAGCTTTGCATTAATCTACATGGTAGAACAAGAAAGCAGGTTGCAGAAACTTTTCCTCTTATGGGCGTCAAAGAAGGAAGCCTCTACGAGGCATGAAGCATTAATTTCTGAAAATTGCAATTTAACCCCTCAGCTTCCCCTTATTTTGCTATGGCCCAAAACTTGGAATAATTGAACTAATTTTGCCCTCTTAAGCTTAATCCTCTGTTTGCATATTTTATGTGATTTCTGGATAGATTAATGCTGTGATTTAATGCATAATCAAAGCTTAGTAATTTTTGTTGATTTTATCATGTTGGGTACCTGTGAAAAGGTGATTTGGGTTGAGAGGTTATTTTGTTTGGGCTTAAGGAAGTGATTTAGTTTATTATGTTGATGTTTTGACTTGGGCTTAGGAAGATGGAGCCCAACATATCTGATTGGGTTTGTAAGTATGGATTTAATTTGTTTTGTTTGGGTTTCTGGTTTGGGTTTGAGAGGTGAAGCCCATCTGTTCTAGTTGCACTTTGTCTGGGCTTAAAGATAGGCTGGCCTGCTTACCTCTTAGAGTTATCGATTGGGCCAGGAAGGTTTCGGCCCAAACGAATAAGCAAATGGCCCAAGGGTTTGGTCCATGAAGAAACCAGAAAACGATTTTGCAAATCAGTCCCTGAATTTTCCCTTGACTGTACTGTGGCCCTGGATATTTTCAACTACTTTCAATTCGGTCCTTACTTTAATTGCAAACAAGTCCTTGAACTTTATTTTTCTTTAATTTTGGCCCCAAAACTTTATTATTTTTTGCAATCAAGTCCTATCTTCTCTTGACTTCTTAAATGTGGATCGTTGACATGATTTAATTGATTCAAATTCGTGTTTATTTTTATCCTTTGTGATTATTTGTCAAATAAATTGGCACCTTGACTCCTTTATTATTTTGGAGGGTAAATAAGTTGATTTCACTCCATTAGAGCTTCATTTCAAGGGAGGTATAATTTCTTTTATCCCTTTTGTCTCTCCTATGTGATCCAATGTGCTAAGTGTGAATCGCATGCCTAATTTGCTTTCATTACCATTCTTTAGTTCCATTATTTCATTCATTCTTGCTTTTATTTTTATTTAAGTTTTATGGGGTATGTGTACACCTCTTGGCTTGTAATAGATAGGGCGTAGCAAGTAATTTGGTCCATTTCCCTTTTCCCCTTTGTTTTAGTTAGCAAATGTAATGGTTGCATGCCTATGTGTTATATGTTAAATGTTTTATTAGGATTTTGCATCTAGTCAAGCATGCTAAGTGTTATGTGCTACATGATTTAGGTGATTTGCATGTCTACTCGCTTTTTTGTAGTATAGATGAATGGAATGGATGAATGTACGTCACCACACTAGTCCAACGCTAGTTGTGGCTTCTTTTATCGTTTCCACTAGTCCAATGCTAGTCGGAATTCATAGAATGGGCTAGTCCAATGCTAGACCCAATAGGTTTTTCTTTTTTTCATTAAGTGCATGATCACCACATATCACGCATTTTTCCTTAGTTTATCATTTGGTATGTTCCTCAAACCCCTTCCCCTTCACTTTAGGACTTGCATCTCATGCTAGTTAGGGTTCATTTGCGTGAAAATCCCCTCTTGATAAGGGAAACGAGCGAGTGTGGCTACTCGATAGCCTTAGCACGCTAGTTTTACCTTCTAATCCGAGGGAAAATCAAAGTCGAAAATTAGGCGTCACCCCCGTACCCGACTTGTTGCATTCCCCTAGGGTCATACTTTCATTTTTATCACTTTCATACTCTTTTAATCACATTTCTCTCACATTTATCAAATCCATATGTTTTTTCACTACCTCCTTATCATTTATTTACTTTACTTCACAAATGAAATTCAAGTTTCACTTATATATGTACTATTCTATCTTCATTCATTTGCACACACTAATACTTTGATTTTTCATCCAAATTCACACGTGCACTTTCTTTACACACTCACACACTAATACCTTGATTTTTCATCCAAATTCACACGTGAACTTTCTTTACACATGCGCACACAAACACTTTGTTTTTACACCATTTCATACATGAACCCTTTATACACTTGCACACTTGCACTTGAGTCACCATTTGCATCAATCGACCTCTATGAGGTTTCCCTTTATTGGCCGCCACAATTCATGTGGTCTGGGACCAAAAACCTCACGAGAGACATCGTAGAATTTAGGATTGCATTTTTTCGTTTTTGCATTCATATAGGCATAATCCAACATGCAATACATACCCTGGGTAGAAAGTTAGGAAAGTTAGGGTTAAGTCACGCAACTAGCCTTGGCTAGGTCAAAGGGGTGCCTTGGAGTCTATCCTTGCCTTCCCCTTTGTCAAACGTGACTCCCGAACCTTTTTCTTTGTTTTACGTAGACTAGGAGTCGTTTTAAAAAGGGTTTATTATTACTTGACTTTAAACTCATTTTTTTAGGTGACTTGGTACACCTTAAATCATTACCAAGTGGCGACTCCAAACTTTTCATTTCAAAACCCTTTTTAAAACTATTTTTTTGGGTCAAATCGTCGCTTTTTCAAGTCCCATATTAGACCCATATCTTTTTCAACTCACAAAAAAAAAAAATCATTTTCCAATCAAAATTGAAACAATACATCTTTCTCAAACCATTTATTTTTCTTATCAAAAAATGGGGCGCGACACGTAGACCACCCTTTTCTTCCAATCCTTCCACCTAACATACCCCAACCGGGCCCGCACTTCATTTCAGTAGTTTTTGGTAATACTCGAGTTTACCGGAACCAAGGGTCTCATTACCACAAGGTTCCCAGTACAGTCCCCGTGGCAATTCAATCTTCACGACCAAGCCCTCGCCGGCTCGATTCGATTGACTACCAAACGGGGTTGAGCTCAGTAATGCAGTAAGGCCGTTGGACATCGTCCAAACGACATCAATTCAGTTTCCATGAAATGGAATTCACCAACCAATATATCAAGTTCAATAATGCAATAAAACGGTAGCCAATCAATGACAATATCAAAAGAGGTGAGGGCGGTCAAGTACACCCTCACCTTAATCAATTCCAATATGCAAGTAAGCCTTCAAGGCTTCACATAAGCATTTAGCAAAGCCACATAGTAACCATTTAGTGAGTAGTATACTCACCAAGTGAGAAAGTGGTGTTTCATACACCGTGGTCACCAAGACGTCGTGAGCTACCGTCACGCCCTAAAACATGTAACACATACAATGAGACTCGAGAACGAGTCACCAAACAATGCTAAACACAACCCCAATAGGGTTTCATATGCATAAATGAACACGATAGCAAACCAGAAATTAAAATTAGCAATAGTCTTGGCCCCGATTAGGAAAAACTGTTTTACACTTATTATGCGGTAATGGCGTCAATTTCACTACGGTTATCGGATGGGGGTGTAAGACCCACCGTTTCGAAGCCAAGAAACAGGGTTACAACATTGTAGAAGGTCATTCAATCCAGTTCCTAACACAACTAGGTCAAATATACGAAATACTATACCAGAATCCCCAAAACAGGTTTGCAAAACGTAGAAAACTGTAATCGGTATATCTCAGTCCATACAAGTCCAATTGCCGAAATTCCAAAGGCATATGTTAGATAAGACATTCAGATACATTTCATCAGAAGACACCAACTTCAAAATCCAAACCAATTCCAGTCAAAAAGGCCAATTACTATCGCAGTTTTCACATTCTGCTCCATGCAGAACAGCTACAGTAGAAACGGCATAACTCACTCCACACTCATCCAAATGACCTGAAATTTTACAGGCACCTTAAACACATCAATACCTACAACTTTTATGTTTTGAGTAAAGTCCAATTCGGCCTCCAACTCAGTGATCTAAAACCGGACAGAAATGGGATTCTATGAACCCTAACTTTTCAATTTTCACACCAAATCCAAAATTGATTGCATTTTCCTATCCAAAACACCTCATAGAGTCATTATCAACCATTACAATTCATCATACAAGGCCACAATATCCCATTCATATTAAACCAGAAAAATTCCCAATAAAATAAAAACTTCTCCAAAACAAGCCAAATCAAGAAACAAATCATATATTCCTTCACTCATGCCACCATTAAGCATAATATAACCATCATTAGGTATAGGGGAGAGGTTGTAGCATCACTTACCAAGAAACAAGAGAGAGGAGGATGTTGGACACCTTAAACCTTCAAACAAGCTTCACTAAAGCACTCACTATCACTAAAAGGTAAGATTTTATGGAGCAAAAACTAAGTTAAACACTTGATTTGGTGGATTTGGACTTGTTAGAAGCTTGAATGTTGAAGAGTTTTGTCTTCCTTGGAGCTTGAGAGGGCCGGCTATGGTGGAGAGAAAATGAGGGAATTTTAATGAATTTTTGAAGATATTTACTAATTGGGTCAAAAGTCAAAAATTTGTCAAAAGGTGAATAGTGTTTCTTAAGTCATAACCAATGAGAAAGTGACATGTGGCATCTCATTAAATGCCTTCCTATCTTTCTTTTCTCTCTCACATCAATCACTTCACACACTCTACTTATCACTTAACACCCGATAAATTTTACACAGTATCCGAAACTTAACCTTATTGGCCGAATTTTTCCGAACTTTTCGCACTAGTGGGTCCCAAGTCCACTATTTACTCTTAATTTTCTAAAAATTCTCCAATACTAGAAAAATCATCTTAAAACTATAATTGCTCATAAAATCCACTAAGAAAATATTTCTAAGCCAGAAAATGCAGAAAACATGCAAGTAAGGGGAAATAAACCCTAGGGAAAATATTAGGGTTTTACGGGTTCTCACAGTCTCCCCCCCTTAAAAGAATTTCGCCCTCGAAATTTCTCACCTTAATTCTCGAAAAGGTTTGGGTATTTATCTCGTATTTCCTCTTCCATCTCCCAGGTAGCTTCCTCCACTCCGTGGTTTCTCCATAGCACTTTCACTAGTGGAATCTTCTTGTTTCGGAGCTCTTTGACTTTTCGATCGAGTACTTGAACCGGTTTCTCTTCATAGGCAAGCGATTCATCTACTTCGATCTCTTCCGGTTGCAATACATGGGATGGATCAGGATGGTACTTCTTTAGCATCGAGACGTGGAATACATCATGGATTCGAGAAAGACTAGACGGTAGTTCCAATCGATACGCGACCGCTCCAACCCTCTGAAGGATCTTGTAGGGTCCGACGTACCGCGGTTGAAGCTTCTTTCCTTTCCCCGCTGTAAGACTTCGTAAGGGTGTGATTTTGAGAAATACATGGTCTCCAACTTCAAATTCCAAATCTTTTCTTCGATTATCCGCGTAGCTCTTTTGTCGACTCTGAGCTGTTTGAAGTCGTTGCCGAATCAACTTGACCTTTTCCTGAGCCTCTTCCATCCATGGAATGGTTGCCGGGTCTAGCGCTTTCTTTTCACCAACTTCATCCCAGTAAATCGGTGAGCGGCACTTGCGTCCGTAAAGAGCCTCGTACGGAGCCATTTGAATCGACGAATGGAAGCTATTGTTGTACGCAAACTCTACTAAAGTCATGTGCTGACCCCAGTTGCCTCCAAAGTCCGAATGCACGTTCGTAGCATGTCCTCGAGAGTTTGAATTGTCCGTTCTGACTGGCCATCCGTCTGAGGATGATAGGTAGTGCTCAAATTGAGTTTAGTCCCCAAGGTTTCTTGGAATTTCTGCCAAAATCGTGATACAAACCATGGATCCCGATCGGAGACGATGCTCACAGGCACTCCGTGTAGTCTTACTACTTCGTCCATGTACAGTCGGGCCAACTGATCCATTGAATACTTCATGTTCACCGGCAAGAAATGGGCCGACTTGGTTAATCGATCAACGATCACCCAAACGGCATCGTGTCCCCTTTGCGTCCTCGGTAAACCGGAAACGAAGTCCATGGTGATGTTTTCCCACTTCCACTCGGGTATCTCCAAGGGTTGTAATAGACCCGATGGTTTTTGATGCTCTGCCTTCACTTGCTGGCAAATAAGACATTTCTGCACGTATTGAGCTATTTCTCTCTTCATATTATCCCACCAATAGGTCCCTTTCAGGTCTTGATACATCTTGCTGCTACTCGGATGGATTGTATACTTGGACCGATGAGCTTCCTCCAGAATTTCCTCTTTCAACACCTCTTCCTTCGGTACTACGATTCGGTTCCGATACTTCAAAAGACCCTCAGGACTCAAATTGAAGTCCGTTGTTTCTCCCTTTTCCAATTTCTCTCTCCACTTCCGTACCATCAAATCCTCGCTTTGCGCCTCTTTTATACGTTCCAGTAGAGTGGAGGTAACCCTAACATTGCCAAATATCACCTTATGGCTCCCTAGACAGGGTTTCCACTCACACACGGATTCTAGCAAATCCCACTCCTTAATCATTAGTCCCGCTACTTGCACCTTACGACTCAAGGCATCTGCTACCACATTTACCTTTCCCGGATGGTAATTGATCGTACAGTCGTAATCTTCCAGAAATTCCATCCATCGCCGTTGCCTCATGTTCAGTTCCTTCTGGGATAAAAGATATCTAAGGCTCTTGTGATCCGAATATACTTCGAAGGTCACCCCATATAGGTAGTGCCTCCACTTTTTCAGGGCAAACACAACTGCGGCCAGTTCCAGGTCGTGAGTCGGATAGTTCTGCTCGTGAAGCTTCAATTTCCTAGAAGCAAAAGCTATCACATTCCGGTTCTGCATCAAAACACATCCCAATCCCTCTCGCGATGCGTCCGCATATACTGCAAACCCGTCCACTCCATTTGGCAAGACCAGTACTGGAGCCATGGTCAATCTTTTCTTTAATTCCTGAAAACTCGTTTCGCATTGGCCGTTCCAGATAAACTGGCCATGCTTCTTTGTCAAGTCAGTTAAAGGTCCTGCCAGTTTGGAAAAATCCTTAATAAACCTTCGGTAGTATCCAGCTAGCCCTAGAAAGCTGCGAATCTCCGTGGGGGTTTCTGGCCTCTTCCAATCTGTCACGGCCTCAACCTTCGCCGGGTCCACCGAAATACCTTCATGTGAGATCACGTGCCCTAGAAATGCCACTTTCTCCAACCAGAACTCGCATTTGCTAAACTTGGCATACAGCTGATGTTCCCTCAAGGTCTGCAACACCACTCTCAACTGTTCCTCATGCTCCTCACGTGACTTAGAGTAGACCAAAATGTCGTCAATGAACACCACGACAAACCGGTCTAGATAGGGTTTAAAAACCCTATGCATTAAGTCCATGAAGGCGGCGGGAGCATTGGTCAGTCCAAAGGGCATAACGGCGAACTCGTAATGCCCGTATCTTGAATTGAAAGCAGTTTTTGGAATGTCCTCCTTCCTAATCAAAAACTGATAGTATCCCTGTCGGAGGTCCAATTTCGAGAAGACCACTGCTCCCTGCAGCTGGTCAAACAACTCGTCGATGTGGGGCAGTGGATACTTATTCTTGATGGTCACGTTGTTCAGCCCCCGGTAATCAATGCACATCCTCAACGTTCCATCATTTTTCTTTACAAATAGGACCGGAGCTCCCCAAGGAGACTCACTCTCGTGAATGAATCCCCGCTCCAAAAGGTCTTGTAATTGCAACTTAAGCTCTTTAAGTTCTGCAGGCGCCATTCGGTAAGGGGTTTTCGAGATAGGTGCGGTTCCAGGTAAAAGATCTATTCGGAATTCTATCTCCCTTTCCGGAGGTAAGGCTACTAACTCATCAGGAAATACATCCGGAAATTCCCTCACTATAGCCACGTCTTCTACTTTTAACTTATCCGTAGGGGTATTAATTAAGAAAGCCAAAAATCCTTGCGCCCCTCTACTTATCAGTTTTCTAGCTCGAATGCCCGAAATGAGAGCAGATGAGGCTAACCTACCCCTTATATCTAACCTTGAGGTTGCCTCACCAGGAATGCGAAATTCAACTATTTTCGTTTTACAATCCAGTTGGACGTTATACTTGGCTAACCAGTCCATACCCAAAATCACATCGTACCCCTTAATGGACAAGCTAATCAGGTCTCCTAAAAATCTCCTTTCACCTACCCATACATCGCAATCCTTATAAACCATACTAGTCACCAAACTTTGATTCCCCGTAGGTGTACTAACTTCTAGGTCATATGGTAAGCTAGCAGGTTTTATATCGATGCCACACATGAAATCAGGGTTAACAAACGAATGAGTGGCACCAGGATCAATTAAAACTTTAGCAAAGCGGTGGAAAATAGGGATCGTACCTTCCACCACCTCGGAAGACTCTGGGACCTGATGGGGCTCTAAGGAATACACCCTAGCTGGAACTTTAGTCTTAGATCCGTCTCCCTTGGTAGTTGACTCCCCTTTTCGTCTTGTTTCAGGACCGGGCATGTAGCCAGTTGATGGTCCGCACTTCCACACCGCAGGCACTTACCCAGTTTCCTCCAGCAATCATCTTCGGTGTGGTTTGCTTTCCCACAGTGCCCACAGAGACCGCGAGGTGCCAAAGCCGAGCCACTCCGAGCGTTTCCCCTTTGTCCTCGCCCAGCTTGGCCGCCCCTGAACGGAGTCCCTCTGCTTGGTCCAGATTGTCGACCACCTCCCGTGCCTCGTCCAAACTTAGAGGGAGTGCTCTTCTCACCCTGTCCAGATGTACTCCCAGGAAAACCACGCTTTTTAGCCTGGAAGTTTCGGACCTGAAGCCGTGCACTCTCAACCCGTTAGGCCTTCTCCATTGCCTCGCTAAATGTAGTGATTTGAGCCGCCGCGAGGTCTTTCTGGATCTCCACATTCAAACCCTGAATGAAGCGCCTCACCCGTCGTTGCTCAGTCATGATCAGTTCAGGCGCAAATTTGGACAGGCGGGTAAACTGGCTCTCGTACTCCGCCACCGTCTGAGCCCCTTGCCGGAGCCGGATAAACTCGTCTTCCTTCCTCTCCTGGACTAAGGGAGGGAAAAACTTGGCATTAAATTCCCGGATGAAGTTCACCCAAGTCCTTGGTGTCTGCTCCCGTTCCCATTTCTGTCTAATTACGTTCCACCAGGAACGGGCAGCCCCTTCAAGTTGAAACACGGCAAAAGTGACCTGCCGTTCGTCCGGGTAGTGTAGGGCTGCGAATATATCAACCATTTTCTCAAGCCATTTCTCAGCCACATCAGGGTCGGGTCCCCCAATAAACTTTGGCGGAGAAAACTTTTGAAACCGTTCTAGCGCTCTATCTTCACTCTCGACATGATGGCCTGTGACGCCCCGAAAAAAAAGAGTGTGAGAACCCGTAAAAACCCTAATATTTTCCTAGGGTTTTAGTTCCTTTAATTGCATAATTTTTACATTTCTGGCTTAGAAATATTATCTGGGTAGATTTTATGAGCAACTAAAGTTTTTAGATGATTTTTCTAGCATTAGTGAGTTTTTAAAAAATTAAGAATATATATTGGACGTGGGACCCACTAGTGCGAAAAGTTCGGAAAAATTCGGCCAATTAGGTTAAATTCCGGATACTGTGTAAAATTTATCGGGTGTTAATAGACAAGTAGAGTGTGTGAAATGATTGATGTGAGAGAAGAAAGAAAGGATAGGAATGCATTTAATGAGGTGACAAGTGTCACATTCTTATTGGATGCCTTTTAAGAATTACTATTCACAATTTTGACTTTTTTGACCAAAGGTTAAATATCCAAAAATTGCACAAAATTCACCATTTTTCTCCTCCTTATGGCCGGCCCTCTCTAAGCAAGAAGAAAGACAAAACTCTTCAACATTCTAGCAAACTCCTAGCTCAAATCAACTAAACCACTTGCTTAACTTAGTTTTCACTCCATAAAATTCTTCCTTCTAGAGCTAGTAAGTTGTTTGGTGAACTTTGTTTGAAGGATTAAGGTGCCCAACATCTTCCTCTCTCTTGGTTCTTGGTAAGTGAAGCTTGAAACACCCTACTACACCTAATGATGCTTATGTTGTGCTTATTAGTGATAAGAGTGCTGAAATTTCTGGTTTTAATCTTGGTTTGAAGTGATTTGGTGAAGTTTTCCATTTTATGATGATTTTTCTGGTTTAATTGGATTATGATGGTGTGGTTGTTTGTGATGATTGGCAATGGACTATAATGGCTCTAGTGGATGTGAAATGTGGATAAATGCAACCAATTTTGGATTTGGTGTGAAAATTGAAAAGCTAGGGTTCTTAAATCCCCAATTCTGTCCGGTTTTGGATCATAGGGTTAGAGGCCGAATTTGACTTTGCTCAAAACATGAAAGTTGTAGGTATTGATGTGTTTGAGGTGCCTGTAAAATTTCAGGTCATTTGGATTAATGTAGAATGAGTTATGACGAAATTACTGTAGCTGTTCTGCTTTGGACAGAATGCGAAAACTGCGATAGTAATTGGCTATTTTGACTGGAATTGGTTTGGATTTTGGAGTTGGTGTCTTCTGATGAAATGTAGCTGGATGACTTAGCTAACTTATGCCTTTGGAATTTCGGCATTTGGACTTGTATGGACTGAGATATACCGATTACAGTTTTCTGTGTTTTGCAAACCTGTTTTGGTAATTCTGGTATAGTATTTGGCATTTTTGACCTAGTTGGGCTAGGAACTGGATTGAGTGACCTTCTACATTGTTGTAGCCCTGTTTCATAGCTTCAAAACGGTGGGTCTTACACCCCCAACCGATAATTGTAGTGAGAGTTGTGTCATTACCGCATTATGACATCAAAACTGTTTTTCTGGTTTTGAGCTTACCCTTCATTTCCGGACTTTTCCCTAGCTTGACTTGTCTTTGTACTACTTGGAGCTTGCTGAATGGATATTAGATGAACTTATTTGTGTGACTTTGGGACTGGCTGGAGTAATAATGAAGCCATGATGGCTGGAAAAGTTAGCAAATGTAGGGGAAGTGCTGTCCGAACTTTGAAGGGACTTGTTTGCATTGGGTTTGTGATCTAAGGCTTGGAGTTGAGTAAGGCAATGATACATGATGGATGGTTTCTGAGCCGTGGAGGTGAGTGACCCCAAATTATTGTTAAAGTTTCTTATGAAATGTTTCTTGCATTATTTACTCGATTGCATCTCATGCGTGCTTGCATGTGAATTCATGATATGATTTTGGCTTCAATGAGTTCTTGGGGAGTCTTGTGCTGGACACCAACGTCTCCACCTCTGTTTACTTGGAGCAAATGGCTCCGGAGCTCAAAAAGGGGCTCCCTCTTAATGTTAATGTTAATGTTAAATGATCGATTTGAGCGTTGGGTGTTCAA
The DNA here is from genome assembly GCA_036785865.1 of Coffea canephora. NCBI lineage: Eukaryota > Viridiplantae > Streptophyta > Magnoliopsida > Gentianales > Rubiaceae > Coffea > Coffea canephora. The sequence goes on along the minus strand of CM071913.1, from coordinate 21,914,437 downwards.
GTACTATGATTTCACTGGCTCATGAGAGCAATAAACGGACATTTGTTCTTTGAATCATGACATCATCGAAAGGATCGAAATGCAATATGGTGAAATATATTTGATTTCTGATTTTACTGGTTACTCGCTGAGCTTCTAGCTCACCCCAAAACTATTTTATTTCCCCTCCACAGGGCTCGTGGCGAAGGAAGGACTTGTAGTACTTGTTCACGTGATTGGATGGCATATCTCTTGTATAATTTGGATTTGGAATCATTTATGTATAGTTGAGAATCGTTTCCGCTTCGCTTATGACATGTAATTATTGGAGACTTGGATGTATGTTTGTGGACCATGTGATGTATATTTGAGATTTATATTGTAATTCATTTGAGAATTGTAGTGAACGACTGAGTCCCGGCGAGAGCTGGGCAGGCGGCCCGCCGAACCCTCTGGTTCGCCTTAGGGGGAGGTGGGGCCGTCACAGTTGGTATCAGAGCTTAGGCTTCAGATCTCTGCAGTGTATTCTAGGCTTGAAGTTTAGGATGCCGGACTGTGGGCTTGGTTTGAAATATTAGTGATTCTTGCGGGTTGACTTGACTTGATTAGTACAAGATGGAATGTCGAGGACGACATTCTTTTAAGGAGGGGAGATTGTGACGCCCCGAAAAAAAAGAGTGTGAGAACCCGTAAAAACCCTAATATTTTCCTAGGGTTTTAGTTCCTTTAATTGCATAATTTTTGCATTTCTGGCTTAGAAATATTATCTGGGTGGATTTTATGAGCAACTAAAGTTTTTAGATGATTTTTCTAGCATTAGTGAGTTTTTAAAAAATTAAGAATATATATTGGACGTGGGACCCACTAGTGCGAAAAGTTCGGAAAAATTCGGCCAATTAGGTTAAATTCCGGATACTGTGTAAAATTTATCGGGTGTTAATAGACAAGTAGAGTGTGTGAAATGATTGATGTGAGAGAAGAAAGAAAGGATAGGAATGCATTTAATGAGGTGACAAGTGTCACATTCTTATTGGATGCCTTTTAAGAATTACTATTCACAATTTTGACTTTTTTGACCAAAGGTTAAATATCCAAAAATTGCACAAAATTCACCATTTTTCTCCTCCTTATGGCCGGCCCTCTCTAAGCAACAAGAAAGACAACACTCTTCAACACTCTAGCAAACTCCTAGCTCAAATCAACTAAACCACTTGCTTAACTTAGTTTTCACTCCATAAAATTCTTCCTTCTAGAGCTAGTAAGTTGTTTGGTGAACTTTGTTTGAAGGATTAAGGTGCCCAACATCTTCCTCTCTCTTGGTTCTTGGTAAGTGAAGCTTGAAACACCCTACTACACCTAATGATGCTTATGTTGTGCTTATTAGTGATAAGAGTGCTGAAATTTCTGGTTTTAATCTTGGTTTGAAGTGATTTGGTGAAGTTTTCCATTTTATGATGATTTTTCTGGTTTAATTGGATTATGATGGTGTGGTTGTTTGTGATGATTGGCAATGGACTATAATGGCTCTAGTGGATGTGAAATGTGGATAAATGCAACCAATTTTGGATTTGGCGTGAAAATTGAAAAGCTAGGGTTCTTAAATCCCCAATTCTGTCCGGTTTTGGATCATAGGGTTAGAGGCCGAATTTGACTTTGCTCAAAACATGAAAGTTGTAGGTATTGATGTGTTTGAGGTGCCTGTAAAATTTCAGGTCATTTGGATTAATGTAGAATGAGTTATGACGAAATTACTGTAGCTGTTCTGCTTTTGGACAGAATGCGAAAACGGCGATAGTAATTGGCTATTTTGACTGGAATTGGTTTGGATTTTGGAGTTGGTGTCTTCTGATGAAATGTAGCTGGATGACTTAGCTAACTTATGCCTTTGGAATTTCGGCATTTGGACTTGTATGGACTGAGATATACCGATTACAGTTTTCCGTGTTTTGCAAACCTGTTTTGGTAATTCTGGTATAGTATTTGGCATTTTTGACCTAGTTGGGCTAGGAACTGGATTGAGTGACCTTCTACATTGTTGTAGCCCTGTTTCATAGCTTCAAAATGGTGGGTCTTACACCCCCAACCGATAATTGTAGTGAGAGTTGTGTCATTACCGCATTATGACATCAAAACTGTTTTTCTGGTTTTGAGCTTACCCTTCATTTCCGGACTTTTCCCTAGCTTGACTTGTCTTTGTACTACTTGGAGCTTGCTGAATGGATATTAGATGAACTTATTTGTGTGACTTTGGGACTGGCTGGAGTAATAATGAAGCCATGATGGCTGGAAAAGTTAGCAAATGTAGGGGAAGTGCTGTCCGAACTTTGAAGGGACTTGTTTGCATTGGGTTTGTGATCTAAGGCTTGGAGTTGAGCAAGGCAATGATACATGATGGATGGTTTCTGAGCCGTGGAGGTGAGTGACCCCAAATTATTGTTAAAGTTTCTTATGAAATGTTTCTTGCATTATTTACTCGATTGCATCTCATGCGTGCTTGCATGTGAATTCATGATATGATTTTGGCTTCAATGAGTTCTTGGGGAGTCTTGTGCTGGACACCAACGTCTCCACCTCTGTTTACTTGGAGCAAATGGCTCCGGAGCTCAAAAAGGGGCTCCCTCTTAATGTTAATGTTAATGTTAAATGATCGATTTGAGCGTTGGGTGTTCAAGTACTATGATTTCACTGGCTCATGAGAGCAATAAACGGACATTTGTTCTTTGAATCATGACATCATCGAAAGGATCGAAATGCAATATGGTGAAATATATTTGATTTCTGATTTTACTGGTTACTCGCTGAGCTTCTAGCTCACCCCAAAACTATTTTATTTCCCCTCCACAGGGCTCGTGGCGAAGGAAGGACTTGTAGTACTTGTTCACGTGATTGGATGGCATATCTCTTGTATAATTTGGATTTGGAATCATTTATGTATAGTTGAGAATCGTTTCCGCTTCGCTTATGACATGTAATTATTGGAGACTTGGATGTATGTTTGTGGACCATGTGATGTATATTTGAGATTTATATTGTAATTCATTTGAGAATTGTAGTGAACGACTGAGTCCCGGCGAGAGCTGGGCAGGCGGCCCGCCGAACCCTCTGGTTCGCCTTAGGGGGAGGTGGGGCCGTCACATGGCCAGGGTTTCCAGGGTTAGGGTTTGGGTTTTGGCCCTGTTGTTGCACTACTTGTGCGAGTAGGTTGGTCATTTGCTGCATAGCAGCAGCGATTTGCACATTGGGGTCTAATTACGGTCCAGGGTTAGGTCCAGTAGAGGGTTCCCCCGTTTCCCTAACCGGTGCGGTTTGTCTAGTTCCGCGCCCGTGTCCCCGACCACTTCGTGTTCCTTCCATAAATTCACTCGGTCTAGGCAAAAGTACTAAACCAAAGCAGTAATAAAGCAGGTAAGTAACACATAAACTTTCACATAACACATATTGATACATTTCAAACAGGGTCACAAGCACACATATATACAAGCCAAACATATATATACAAGCAGTCAGTCAAGTACGGCCAAAGCACGTACGTACACAAAAGATCCACCTGAGGATAGGCCTATCAAAAGAGATTTACACGTAGCTAACCCTACATCCAAAACGGTTAGCTAAGGCTCTATCCCTATCCGCCCTATACACAAGACCAAAACTATCTATAACAACTCTAGGAGTCATAACCTAGCCCGAAGATGAGCTATGAGACCCACTCAACGGAGTGGATCCAACCCTAGCCTCAGACCCCGCACAGGAGTCCTTATCGCTCACTCCTTCCACCACCTCGGCACAGAGGTTTAGGATTGCAGCGGCTCGAGTCCTCACCTTCCGAGCCCTCTTAGACTCGCGCTCACGCGCCTCCCTCAGCTGGCCACAGAGGTCATCGACTCTATCCTCCGCCTCTAGTACATCGTACTTCAGATCCTCTATCCTTTTGGCTTGCCCCTCGTTGGCCGCCTTTAACTGATTCACCTCAACCTCAAGCTTGGCATTAGCTTTTGCCAGCTCCTTTCTTTCCTTCACAACTGCCAAAACGAGGGCATTCGGGTAAGCATACTTCTCCTTACACGCGCACCGCCGAAGACGGTTAGACGGGCTCCAACGAATAACGGCCCCCTTTGGCCGGATCTGGTACTTAATCATCGGGAGCGCTACACGTGGTCGCTTGGCCGCAGGGCCATCACTAGGTCCACTGGAACTGTCCATCCTACACCAAAAGTGTAAAAATAAGAATCAATAAGCTTAAAAACCATAAACAATAAACCCTCAAATCAAGCATTCCTATAACACCCAGGCTAATTCAAACCTAGGCTCTGATACCACCTGTGACAGCCCCACCTTCCCCTAAGGCGAACCAAAGGGGTTAGCGGACTGCCTGCCCAGCTCTCACCAGGACTAACGGTACAGTTTACGTCGGTCTATTACGTTCCGGAACATAACAATACGCGCAAACAAGTCACAATCGCACAATAAAAAAAAACGAAAGTTGAAGCCGAAGTGAACAGTAGAAGACACGTCAGAATCCGGCCGGAATCTGGCCGGATTCTCGGCCGGATACAAGGCCGAGAGCAAAACCAAGAAATTCAATTTTCCCTCGCAATCCGGCCGGCAATCCGGCCAAGATTCCGGCCGGATTGTCTGGCCGGATTCCAGGCCGAATGCAACTGGCCGGATTTCCAATTTTTCTCAGGCAATCCGGCCTTCAATCCGGCCAGTTTCTGGCCGGATTCCTGGCCGGATTCGACACTGTTCATCCACGCCAAATTTTTTCCCTTTTCGTTTGAAATCGCATTGATCCGAGATCCATCCAAACATTTACCAAACATATATATATACATCAATTCAACATTTACAAGCCAAAACGGCCTACCAAAATCATTCACTAAGGAAGTACACATTCGATTTGCCTATCAAAAGGAAATGAACCCGTTATACATTAGGGTTTCACTTCAAGAGCAATACAAAAGACTTTTACATGCTCAATTCGGCAATTGACTAACCAATCCATTCTCAAAAGTAATTATCGCCCTGTAAGGAAAACAAATAACACGGAATGAGCTAAGCCCAGTGGTATACCACCCAATAAGCAATCAAAGTCATATAAGAATGAACTTTCATTTAAAGTGCACAAATAAGCAATGAAGCAAAACGGTAAAAGGATACGGTCGGCTCTCAAGAGCCATTTCCACGCTTGCAATCTTGATCCAACCTCATTGACTCTCCGTCAATGTTAAAAGTACCAAACCGTAGACCACCCTTTTCTTCCAATCCTTCCACCTAACATACCCCAACCGGGCCCGCACTTCATTTCAGTAGTTTTTGGTAATACTCGAGTTTACCGGAACCAAGGGTCTCATTACTACAAGGTTCCCCAGTACAGTCCCCGTGGCAATTCAATCTTCACGACCAAGCCCTCGCCGGCTCGATTCGATTGACTACCAAACGGGGTTGAGCTCAGTAATGCAGTAAGGCCGTTGGACATCGTCCAAACGACATCAATTCAGTTTCCATGAAATGGAATTCACCAACCAATATATCAAGTTCAATAATGCAATAAAACGGTAGCCAATCAATGACAATATCAAAAGAGGTGAGGGCGGTCAAGTACACCCTCACCTTAATCAATTCCAATATGCAAGTAAGCCTTCAAGGCTTCACATAAGCATTTAGCAAAGCCACATAGTAACCATTTAGTGAGTAGTATACTCACCAAGTGAGAAAGTGGTGTTTCATACACCGTGGTCACCAAGACGTCGTGAGCTACCGTCACGCCCTAAAACATGTAACACATACAATGAGACTCGAGAACGAGTCACCAAACAATGCTAAACACAACCCCAATAGGGTTTCATATGCATAAATGAACACGATAGCAAACCAGAAATTAAAATTAGCAATAGTCTTGGCCCCGATTAGGAAAAACTGTTTTACACTTATTATGCGGTAATGGCGTCAATTTCACTACGGTTATCGGATGGGGGTGTAAGACCCACCGTTTCGAAGCCAAGAAACAGGGTTACAACATTGTAGAAGGTCATTCAATCCAGTTCCCAACACAACTAGGTCAAATATACGAAATACTATACCAGAATCCCCAAAACAGGTTTGCAAAACGCAGAAAACTGTAATTGGTATATCTCAGTCCATACAAGTCCAATTGCCGAAATTCCAAAGGCATATGTTAGATAAGACATTCAGCTACATTTCATCAGAAGACACCAACTTCAAAATCCAAACCAATTCCAGTCAAAAAGGCCAATTACTATCGCAGTTTTCACATTCTGCTCCATGCAGAACAGCTACAGTAGAAACGGCATAACTCACTCCACACTCATCCAAAAGACCTGAAATTTTACAGGCACCTTAAACATATCAATACCTACAACTTTCATGTTTTGAGCAAAGTCCAATTGGGCCTCCAACTCAGTGATCTAAAACCGGACAGAAATGGGATTCTATGAACCCTAACTTTTCAATTTTCACACCAAATCCAAAATTGATTGCATTTTCCTATCCAATACACCTCATAGAGTCATTATCAACCATTAAAATTCATCATACAAGGCCACAACATCCCATTCATATTAAACCAGAAAAATTCCCAATAAAATAAAAACTTCTCCAAAACAAGCCAAATCAAGAAACAAATCATATATTCCTTCACTCATGCCACCATTAAGCATAATATAACCATCATTAGGTATAGGGGAGGGGTTGTAGCATCACTTACCAAGAAACAAGAGAGAGGAGGATGTTGGACACCTTAAACCTTCAAACAAGCTTCACTAAAGCACTCACTATCACTAAAAGGTAAGATTTTATGGAGCAAAAACTAAGTTAAACACTTGATTTGGTAGATTTGGACTTGTTAGAAGCTTGAATGTTGAAGAGTTTTGTCTTCCTTGGAGCTTGAGAGGGCTGGCTATGGTGGAGAGAAAATGAGGGAATTTTAATGAATTTTTGAAGATATTTACTAATTGGGTCAAAAGTCAAAAATTTGTCAAAAGGTGAATAGTGTTTCTTAAGTCATAACCAATGAGAAAGTGACATGTGGCATCTCATTAAATGCCTTCCTATCTTTCTTTTCTCTCTCACATCAATCACTTCACACAATCTACTTATCACTTAACACCCGATAAATTTTACACAGTATCCGAAACTTAACCTTATTGGCCGAATTTTTCCGAACTTTTCGCACTAGTGGGTCCCAAGTCCACTATTTACTCTTAATTTTCTAAAAATTCTCCAATACTAGAAAAATCATCTTAAAACTATAATTGCTCATAAAATCCACTAAGAAAATATTTCTAAGCCAAAAAATGCAGAAAACATGCAAGTAAGGGGAAATAAACCCTAGGGAAAATATTAGGGTTTTACGGGTTCTCACACTGTGGGCCAGGGAGGCCAGGCAAACCCCAAAGCGTGGAAGATAATTGGGAAATAAAGTTGAGGGTTAGTGAATGATGACAAAGAGATAATTAGTGGAGTATATATTGAATTATTAGAAAAAAAAAATGAGTAACTGCAAGGAGGTAAACTAGTGGATAAGATAAGATGTTATTAAGAAGTTTCAATTAGTGCGAGTGTGACAAAATTTATGGTAAACTTTGGAGATCTAAGACTTGTTATAATTAGGGTTGGAGTTTTGGATGAGATAGGTGTTTGAACTCGTTAGATTTACAAGTTTATGGTTAAATTCAATGATTCCCGGTTAATTGAGCTTGGGTTATGGAAGAGATTCCTCGGACTTTGATTACTAGGCTAGATGCCTCGGGAATTCTCTATGCTTCATAGTGTAAAATTGTGGTGAATCTTGGTGGATAAGATAAGAGAGCTTGATATATGTTGATTATTGGATATTGTGGTTAATTCATGAGATTGATGAATTATAATAGGGAAGTGATGATAGGATCGGTGAAAATTTTTGGTAGTATCTCTGCTGGCCGAACATGTTTAGTACCTTTAGCCATGTTTTCTTACAAATCATTGGCAAAATTTTGCTTAATATTTTAAACGTTGATTCTTGAAAATGAAATTTGAAGTTGAAAGGAAATAATTTTTAAACCTGGTTTTGCTAAAATTTTTTTTCCAAAAAGGAACACCGTACAGTTTTAAAATTTGTGATGCATGGGTGTAATATATATATACACATATATAAAAAAAAATCCAAAATTTAGTTTCGTCTATTAGATTTAAAAGTTGACAATGGCTCTTTTCACCGTGTAAAATTTCCAAATTTTCTTAAATTCTATAAGCATCGGAAATTTTCCAAAGATAAATGAAATGTCAAATCCATTCTTGCTTTTCCTATTTGTTAAAGCTGTAATTTAAGGTCAAGATCCATTTATTTACAAATTTAATCTTGAAAGGATGCCTTTTGGGACAAATGTAGAACTTTTGAATGGTACAGGACTGGTGATTTTTTTGGATTTATGGAACTTAAAAATACAGACAATTTTAGTTTGAAATAAAAGTGTCCTTTTAAACCTTACGGCCTTAAATTTGAAAATATTGATCCGATTTGAACTTGAAAAGAGACACGAGAAAAAGTTAAGATTAACTCGTCAAAGGATATTAATGGTTCGAAATTGTTAGAAGAGTTATACAGATAATAGAAGGAGAGATTGATAGATAGTCTTGTATAATCCAATGGGATCTTAGTACTTGATCTAAGTCGAAACTGAATGAGGAGATGAGATCTACTGGTATTATGATGGATTAACCTAGTTGAGTAACTAGTAAGGTTCTCCCTTGTGAACTTAATGATTACTTTACATATATCTTGTGATTGGCCCTATAGGCATGTTTTAAACTTTTACGAATATTTGAACTCCCAAGTTTTGTATTCATTATTTGTGGTGTGACCTAGATGGAATGAAAGTCCTTTCAATTTTTGCTTAACCATTACTGTGTATATATCCAATTACTTGTTGTTCCTTTTTACAAAAAAAAAAAATTATTTATATATATGTATATACTTTGAACTGGCATAAAAATTGAAAATCAGGCAGAGTTTGGGTTTGGACCTTTTCTTAGAAATAAGAATGAATATTGGTCGTGAATTGGAGAGTAAATAGTTAAGTTTTATGTGGCATAAAAGCTAATTCTCAGATTAGGTGTGAAGGGTAGAGGCGTTGGACCGAAGTTTAAGTAAATACGAACCTGCATGTCTGCTTATTTTCTTAAAAGCATTTTATTCTCAATAGTGATTTGTGGGGTTAAATGATTTTTCTTGATCAAACGTCCAAATAACAAATGTTCAACTTCTTACCAAAAGTCGAATGCATTTAGAAATTTTGACTATCAAGATCAGAACCAATTTCTTTTCTTCTTGTCTTCCATTCGAATAGCCATTTTATTTATATATATATATAGACCACAATTTTTTTCAAATGTGTATTTGATATCCTGTTATTAGTTTGGTTACGAAAGGTACGTGAAAAATATGTGAAAAAGCTTTCCTCGAACGAATAGGATTTTCGGTTAGCCGTTTTGGGACAAAAGAAACTGGATCATTTCTAAAATTGTTAATTTTGAAAATCGAATACTAGTAAATAATTTTGGACAATTTGAGTACGACAATTTGGTGAGTGAAGTCTTTTATAGAAAATATATCTTTGTACTCGAGTTTTGAACTACATGATTTAGTCATTTGATTTAGTCGAAAAAAAAAAAGTAAATTTCGAGGACGAAATTCTTTTAAGGATGGAAGGATGTGAGGGCCTCAAAATTTATTATTTTAATAATATTATTATTATTATTACTATTTCGTTTATTTATTTTATTATTTTATTTATTATATATATATATTTTTTGAAAAGTTAAATAATAAATGTGAAAATAACTATATTATGTATTTATATACAATTACATGATCTTTATGTGCATAGTTCACATTTTCATAATTGAATGATTTTCATTCGAACAAAATTCCAATGTTTGACCGACCAGTGCTAAGTTTAGTTTTTGAGCCGTGTCGAAGAATTTAACTTTGGTGAAAGATTAGACTATGAGTAGCTTTTAAAGAATTATAAATGAGATAGAACTAATATAGATAAGAAAAGTGTAGTGGACAAATTTAAGTGGAAAATAAGCATTGGTCAAAGTTGGACAATTTCTGCTAAAACTAAGTTTTAACTTGCCATTGTTTCTTCCATTTAATTTCCTCCAATTCACTTCAATTTCTTTTCCTTTCTTCCTTATTATAGTCGAGAATCCCCCTCCCTCATTAGCCAAGATAATCACTTTCATCCCCACTAAATTTACTCTTAAGACATTAATATGCAAGAGGGGACATGATCCTTAAAATAGGGCTTTAAGTCCTATCCTTCTCTTCCCAATATAATGCTCCCAATTTTTCAAACCTTTCATTCCTTTTCTTCTTCCCTTATCAGCCGACCACCCTCACACACTCTCTCCCTCTTTCTAGCCAAAGCTCTATCTTCTTCTTCCTCAACTCAAACTCCATGACCAACCAACTGCTAGCTTCACTCCATCTCCTAGCCGAGAGAAAGAGAGGGAGAAACCGAGAGGAGCTCCTTGTGGTGGCTGACCAGATTCTTGGAGAAGGAAAGAGATCTCTTCGTGGTGAAGATTGGACATCCTAGCCTTGGGAAAATCAGCTAGAACCTGAGGTAGTTCTCTAACCCAAAAGCTAGAGCTTTCATGTTATCTCTTGAAGAGTGAATCCTGAAACTTCATTAGGTTGAATTCTTGTTGGATTTGGTTAATGTACGGGCTCTTGGGATTCCCACAAATGTATGATCTTGGTTGCTAGCATGATTTTTATTGGTATATGTGTGAATATTTGGAGTTGTGGCTTGAACTTTGGAAGGGAAGAACCTTGACAGAAATTGGGAGAAAGGGAGAGTACAGTCCAAACTTTTTGTGATTATTCGAAAATGTTTGGGGCTGAATTAGCCTTAGCACATAACATGAAAGTTGTAGAGAATTGAGTTTAAATTATGCCTGTAAATTTTCAGCTCAATCGAAGCAGGGTAACTTGTGAAATGACAAAATTGCCCCTGCTGCCCTGTTTCTATAAAAAATGATAGTCTGCCTCTGTAATTGCTTCGTTTGGCTGGGAAGATGAATGAATTAGTTTTTGATGCCTTCTTAAGAATTGTAGCCTTGTATCTTAGCTTTCAAATGGCTTTGGAATCACCTGAATCGGAGTTGTGTGTGCTGAGTGAAGATTAACTGAATCAGGACTGTCAGTAATTGTGTCAGTGAGCTTCGAACTGGAAAATCTGGGGGTTATTTGGGTAAATTTGGCTAGGTTAGGGTGGGACCTGAGTTGCGATGTCTTCATGAGAATTGTAGAGCTATGTCTTAGCTTCGAAACGGTATATTTTTTGTTTCAATTCGATAAGTGTAGCTCAAGTTGTGCTCAGATTGCTAAAAGGTGACAGTGATATGTGATATTGAACTTTGTGTTTTTGGAATTGGATTTGGACAATAATCAATTGTGGTGAATGGAGATCATGAGCGGTGATTGGTGAGTGTTCCTTATTTGTTAAAATCTTTCCTCAAGTATTTTAGTTAAATGTGCCCCTTTGCTTATTTAAATGTATTTGCCGTTTACTAAAAGGGTTTGCTAAATGGATTTGTGAACTGTATTCTCTTTATAAGGTGTGTGTGTACTTTATCGCACTCACCTAAGGACATGTGTTTGATTTGAGCAATTGGGATTTATTGTATTAGCTGCCTTATGTGATTAAATGAGACTTAGACGGGGGTGTACTTGGTCGTACTCGATCTAGGTCTCAATATTTCGATATTGGATGTGTGATATGTGATTGGATGTATATATGTGATAAATCTTGTTTTATTACATGTTTGGCTTGTTAATTATTGCAAGGTATTCCTTAATTTGGATGGATGAACTTGTGTGTGTTTAAGTACAGTAAGGGGAAAAATTTCTGTTTTGAATCTTTTATGTTGGCCGAAATTTTTGGGACAAAATTTCAGATTTTTGGAGCTTTTATTTGAGTTAAAGTTTTGCCAAAATAATGGATTTTAAGTGTATTTGGGTTGATTAAACCGATTAGCTCTTCAAAGGAAAAGAAAGGAGTGAACTTGTTAAAGTGAAAACTGGAAATTTGCTTTCTGGAACATCAGGCCAGTTTTGGGAAAAAGGTTATCTTTTGGGGTATACTACTCCAATTCAAGTCCTGTTTGCTTGGTTTGAACTAGACACATAAGGCTACAATCCATGTAAATTTCAAGGGCTAACTCATTTTCTGTGATTTTTGGTGATTTTTCCAAGTCCGCTGGAAAAACAGAATTTTCCCTGCCCTGCATTTTACTGTAGCAGTCTATTGACGGAAAAACTGGGCAAAATCTGTATGGAATCTCATCAAGGTGTCTTCTACAAAGTTTTAGTCCTTTCAATTAGATTTCCAACGGTATCAACCATGCAAATTTTGGACTTGTAAATATTAAGTTACGATTTTCTAAAGGTTTCTGCCATAAACCTCCAGTTTCCTGATTTTTACAATAAACATGAAAATGACTTGGACATTTTTGCTTGGCCTTGAATATGCACGTGAATGATCGTGATTATACATGTCTCAGGTGAATACGAGAACTCCGAAGAACTGGTTTAGCCGCTTCATTTTTTCTCTCTCTCACGACTTTTGGTGAGTATCAAGTGCATGTGAAGTGTTTAAATGAAATGTTACTCGTACTTGCTAGTTAATGAGGCTAGGGTGTACTTTATCACCCTTGTCCTCTCTTTCATGAAATTGCTTGCTTGATAAGTGATACGTGTTACATGTGAATGCAAATGAAAGTAGTTTCGTGAGCATTGAGCGGCAGAATGTATCATGCCCTTTTAGGGTAGGAGGTACCGCTCATCCCGTCTCAATGCTATGACCAAATCTTGTCGATTGGAGGTTCGTCTCATCGACCTAAAAGTGAATGGGGGGGGACGCCCCAACCCATTGGCTAGCCTTGTAACTCGAGCCGGCAAGGGCTTGGTCGAGGAACTTGGTGAACCTTGGGAAGTGTTATAGCTTGATCCAAATAAGGGGTCTTGCTAGGTATACTTGTTAAGTGATACCACCTACATGCTTGTTTGGTTACGGATCCAAGAGGGTGTCATGGTGGCTGGAGGTAGTAAGTGGAGTTCTACATGGATAACTATGAAAGTTGACGGAGGGTCAACTACCTGAGCTTGGATCGCGCGTGGATTAGCTCCTGAGAGCTCCTGTATCTTTTATTGTGATTAAATTCCCTACTTGCTTAATGTTTCGTAGTTACTTGTTACTCAACTTATTGCTTTATATTGTGTCTTTGCTCGCATGTTTGCATGTTTTTCCCTTGGCCTCACTGAGCGTTAGCTCACCCCAATTTGTTTTCCTTAACAGGCTTGGAAGTGGAAGTTCTGAGGCTTAATTAGTGAACCCCAAAAATAATTTTCTTCCCACAGGACTCGAGACCAAAGGAAGTGCTTGTATTGAGTTATTAGTGTCTGAGGGATATCTCATATATAATTTGAATTCGATTCACTTGATAAGTATTTGGTGTAATATTTGGGACTGATAGTGCAATTGTAATTATTTGAGAACTGAGGACTTTTGTCTTATTCGAGGAATGATACCCTTACTTGAGATTTGTAATGTATCTTATTTCGTTCTAAGTTTGAAAAATGTTATTTCGTTTATTCTTGAGGTTGTACCCTATGTTATTGGATGTGAGTGATGTATTTTATTTGAGGACTGTAGTGAGTCCCGACGAGAGTTGGGTAGGCGGTCCGCCGAATCCTTTGGTTCGCCTTAGGGGGAGGTGGGGCTGTCACAATATACCTCGGAACAAGAAGACTTAAGTACTCTAGACGGTTCAAGTAATAATTACTCTTAACCCTTACTCAAGTTGCAAGTATAGTTATCTAGTCTTCGAGCGTAAATTCGGGCAGCATGCCCTTTGTGTTTACCTAATTTTCTAGCCATTTAGGCTTCATTATTTTTCCTCAGCCAAATCCCAAAGTCACACATATCAGAAATTCAATTCAAAAGCCGTTCCATAGGCTCACAACATCATAGGAATAAGAATCACAATAATAACAAGTACAGAAATACAATCTAGCAAAAGACAGATTTGACGTGTGGATGCGGAAATAACATATCCGAGGCTACGCTTATCGGATTGAGGCGCAACCTATGCCGTTTCGAAGCTAAGACACAGGGCTACAATGTTCATGAAGGTTACTTAGTCCAGTTCCTAATGTAACTTAGTCAAATCCTCAAATTACAGAACCAAAATGCAACTCGTCAGCTATTTAACCGCATTACACTGTAATGGTCATATCTCAGAGTACAAACGTCCGATTCAGGTGTTCGTAGAGGTATTGGAAAGCTAAGTCAGAATACTACAACTTTCATGTTTTGATAAAAAGCTAAATCAGTACGGATCCTAGTGAAAAAACGTGATAAACTGGACAAACTGACCAAACGGACTGCTGGGGAAAAACTTAAAACAGTAAGGGTATTTTGGACTTTTCACGACCTACGTTGCTCCGATTGAGCTGAAATTTTGTAGGAACCCATAAAATACCATTCTATACAACTTTAATTCTTTGACCTAAGGCCAAATCAGCCTCTAACATAGGGCTACAAATTCGGACAGAATGATGGGGAAAATTTTCCAGATTCTGGAATTTTTGGTATTTAATGGAACTTTCTCAATTTTCTTGTTCTAATCACTACCAAAACACCTTATACAACCTTAATTGCAACATATAGGCATCATACATCAAATTGGGCAGAAAGCTATGAAACCCTAACTTGCTTATTCATCCCAAATTCATCACACCCACTTGCAAAATCATGAAATCAAGCCAAAACTTAAGCTAAATAAACATCTTAAAGCAAGATTCAAAGCAACAAAGACCATGATCAAATGTTTATACCTCAAAAGCAAGGCTTGGATGAGTGATAGTTCACTCCCTTTGAAATTTCTTGGTTCCTCAAGCTTCCCAACTCACTATCTACCCTTTAATCGGTTTGGAATTGGAATCCCTCACTTAGTTGAAGCAAATCAAGAAGAAATGGAGGAGTTCCTCTCTTGTTCTTTCCCTCTCTCTCTCTCGGCTCTCCAGCAGAAAAATGAAGGTGAATGAAGCCAATTTGGGGATAAGAAGGTTGAACAATTGTCTTGGTCAATGGCCACTAAGGGTGTGACACTTGTCACAAACCTTACCAAGTAAAATTTTCTTTTTCTTTCTTGTATTTTCAGCCATTAATTTCGGTCAGGCTTAGCTGGAATTTAGGAGATATTTTGCTCAAATATTAATGAGCTTGTATGGCAAGAAAGTGGTGGTCAAGTGGTGCGTTCAATCGGTGGTGCGCGGGACCCGCCGGTTCGCGCCGTTTTTCTTAAAAACTCACGTACTAGTGTTTTTACTTCCCATTCACTAACCTTATATCATTGCTACTAATCACATATTATTTCTCACTTAAAAGTCACTTTTAATCACCAAATTGATCCTTGGTCAGTACCGAAAATTCATCCGGCGAAAAATTGCGAAAACCCTAATTTTGCTCAAATCTTGAAACCGAAGTGTAAAACCCTATTTCCAGGTTCATCTGCACTTATTGTTGAACAATTGGGTAGTAGGGCCTTAATAAATAATAATTTTCAAATAAAAGGAAATTTTTAAGAAAACGTAAGGAATTTACAATTTCAATAATTAACATTAGGATCTCTAGTAAAATATGAGAGATTTAAGAAACCGTTTAGTCACAAGTAAACTAGGGTTTTTGATTAAAACATTAGGGTTTCTAGTCTTTTAAAACAAAATAAGGTTTTAAATCAAACCCGAAGAAATATACTTTAATATTTTCTTCACAAACAACCTCCTAATATTCGGGATGTTACAAGATATTACAGCAATGCTACAAAACTTTTTCTTTCTTCGATTTTCTGGTCAAATTTTAATAGATGTGCAGGTCACATTTGCTGTGTTTGTGACTAGAAGTTGTTGAAGTTTCAAAGTTTTCATGAGTTTATCAATTTTGCCGTGACCTGTTTTTTCGTTCGGTGTTCGAAATGTGTTGTCCATGGGCCATTTTAGAACATAATAAAAGATGAATTGCTGCAATACTGTGAATCCATTGTGACTATTTGCATTTAAGAGGAAAAGACTCCAGTTGCTCGGAATAAAGTTTCGGCTGAAGTCCTTTGCTGCATTTTGCTGTTTTGTCTTTGTTTTCTTGGCTCGGGTTCCATCTGAGGGATTCATTAAAACTGAACAACCACATTTGAGTTAAGGACTTGTGGAGGTATGTGGATTTGGTTGATAAACTACGAGTGTTGGGCAATGGTTTTAGTAGATTTGGTTTGAAGTCTTTTGCCGAAAGCTTCATAAGTTTATGAAACCTTGTTGCAGAATGTTTCCCATGTCACTTTGCATGAAAGCTTGCTGGATTTTACATTACCTCATTCTAAGTTGTTGGCTTATTGAATTCTAGTTAATGTCGACAGCTTTGATTGATTGAATGAGGTGTCAGTTGTTTTGGGATTGCATCTGAGAAACCCATTATATTGCAGCAGAAATGGTAGAAACAAAGTGACTTCATTTGGCCGAAAGTCTTCAATGCATGCATGCAAAAAATATTTTAAAAATTGCCTTTTGACCCCTGTCCTTTCATATAATTTCACTAGGACCCAATCAATTGAATAATTCCCTCAATTTGGTCCTTGGCAGCTTTAATTTTTCAACTTTTCATTGCTTGATTGTTTCAATTAACTACCCTGCTTTGTTTAAATTGCACTTAATTCATGATTTTAGGGGCTTTATGACCAAGTGAGCTTGTGTTTGCCTATTTTCTTTAATTTTCCCAAATAAATTGGTACCTTGACCATTTCTTTTATTTTAGAGGATAAATAAGTGATTTCACTCCATTTAAGGCATCAACTCAAGGGAGGTATAACTTCTTTTATCTTTTTTGTCTCTCTCCTATGTGATCCAACGTGCTAAGTGAGAATTGCATGTCTACTTTGCTTTCCTTATTTTTTTCTTAATTCCTTTCATTCATTTCATTTAATTTTGCTTTTATTAAGTTATTCTTTTATGGGGTATGTGTACACCTCTTGGCTTGTAATAGATAGGGCTTGAAGAGCATTTTTATTCATTTTCCCCTTCCCCATTTGTTTTAGTTAGCAAATGTAATAGGTTCATTAGCTTGATTGATTGCTTTTGTTGCTACGTGTTAAGTTGCTTTATTAGGCTCTTGCATTTAGTCGAGCATGCTAAGTGTTATGTGCTACGTGTTTATAAGTGATTGGCATTTCTACTTGTTTTCTATAGTCATGGATGAATGCACGTCACCACACTAGTCCAACGCTAGTTGTGGCTCATTGTTCCGTTTTTCACTAGTCCAATGCTAGTAGGAGTTCATAAAAAGGGCTAGTCCAATGCTAGACCCAATAGGCCGTCCCTTTTGGTTAGTACATACTTGCATGTTTCACTACATTTCATGCATTTTTCTTAGTTTTCTAGCATTTGGCATGCTTCTCCAATCCTTTCCCTTTCATTTTAGGTTTTTACATCCTCATACTAGTTATAGGGTACATTTGTTTGAGAGTCCCCTTTCGATAAGGGAAACGAGCGAGTGTGGCTACAAAATAGCCATAGCACGCTAGTTCTTCCTTCTAATCAAAGGGAAAATTAAAATCATGAAGTTAGGAGTCATTCCCGTACCCGACTTGATGCATTCCTCTAGGTTCATGCACTTCCTCATCTTTTTATCTACATTTTTCTCACTACTTATATTTTTCTCAATTCACATGCCATGTTTGCACATTTTTCCTATCACTTATTTATTTCTCTACCTCATGAATTGCACTCAATTGCACTTATATATTTACTACCATATTTTCATCCACTTGCACACAAACACCTTTATTTTCTCAATTGGCACACACATGCCTTGATTTTCTTACATTTGCACACATGCACTCTTCTTACATTTGCACACTTACACTCATACTTGAGTCTTCATTTGCATTGTTTGTAACCTCTATGAGGGCTTTCCTTACTGGCCATCACAAACTAATGTGATTGGGACCAAAAGGCTTCATAAGAGACATTTTAGATTTAGGATTGCATTCTTCCTTTTCGCATCCATTAGTCATATCCAACATGCGATACATACTTTGGGTAGCAGAATTAGGAAAAGTAGGGTTAAGTCACGCAACTAGCTTTGGCTAGGGTAAGGGAGTGCCTTAGGCTTTGCCTTTGCCTTCTTTCTTACCAAATGTGACCCCCGATCCCTTTCTTTGGTTACGTAGACCTAAAAGTTCTTTAAAAGGGTTTATTTACTTTTTCCTTCAAAAACAAAAAATCATTTTTTGGGTGACTTGGTACACCCTAACTCTATACCAAGTGGCGACTCCATTTTCTATTCAAAAAACCCTTTTTGAACTTTATTTGGCCAAACCGTCGCATTTCACAATCCCACGGCCTTTTATTTTCACTTTCACACACGTTCACATACATATCTTACACACTACTCACACACCATTTCAAAAAGTGGGGCGCGACAGGCATTATACCTGGCTAGCCAGTCCATATCTAAGATCACATCATACCCCATAATGGATAGGCTTATCAAATCTCCTAACAATCTCTTTTCTCTTACCCACACTTCACAGTCCCTATAAACCATACTAGTAACCAAACGTTGATTCCCCGTAGGTATACTAACTTCTAGGTCGTATGGTAAACTAGCAGGTTTTATATCGATGCCACACATGAAATCAGGGTTAACAAAGGAATGAGTGGCACCAGGATCTATTAAAACTTTGGCAAAACGGTGGAAAATAGGGATCGTACCTTCTACGACCTCCGAGGAATCTGGGACTTGTTGTGGCTCTAACGAGTACACTCGAGTTGGCACCTTAGATTTAGACCCATCTCCCTTAGCTGGTCCAGCATTAGTCCTTGACGGTTGTTGGCTCCCCTTTCCGTCTTGTTTTAGGTCCGGGCAAGTGGCCAATTGGTGGTCTGCGCTTTCGTAACGCAGACATTTGCCCTCCTTCTTCCAGCAATTATCTTCGGAGTGATTCGGCTTTCCGCAGTACCCACAAGGCCCATGGAACGCCGAACCTGAACCCTTCTGGAAGTTTCCACCTTGGCCTCTCCCGGCTGAGCCACCCCTGGACTGAGCCCCTCTGCCGAAACCCATCTGTCGTCCACTTCCCATTCCTCGTCCAAACTTGGAGGTGGTACCTTTATCCCCTTGCCCCGAACTGCTTCCAGAAAAACCGCGCTTCTTTGCCGGGAAGTTCCTTACTTGCAACCTAGTACTCTCTACCCGTTGGGCCTTCTCCACAACCTCGCTAAAAGCATTAATTTGAGCCACTGTGAGGTCCTTCTGGATTTCGACATTCAAGCCTTGGATAAAACGCCGGATCTGCCGTTGCTCGGTCATGATCAGCTCAGGAGTAAATTTGGACAAGCGGGTGAACTGGCTCTCATATTCCGCTACCGATTGGATCCCTTGACGAAGTCGGATAAACTCGTCCTCCTTCCTCTCTTGAACTAGAGGAGGGAAGAATTTCGCGTTGAATTCTCTTATAAAACTCACCCAAGTTCTGGGCGTTTGTTCCCGTTCCCATTTTTGCCAAATGACGTTCCACCAGGAACGGACCGCCCCTTCTAGTTGAAAGACAGCAAAAGTCACCTGCCTTTCTTCGGTGTAATGCAAGGCCGCAAAAATATCGACCATTTTCTCAAGCCACCTTTCAGCGACATCCGGGTGGGGCCCCCAATAAACTTGGGTGGAGCAAACTTTTGGAATCGTTCGAGAGCTCTATCTTCGCTCTCGACGTGGTTACCAGGGTTTCCAGGGTTAGGGTTAGGGTTCTGACCCTGTTGCTACACCACTTGTGCCAGTAGATTGGTTATTTGCTGCATAGCAGCAGCTATTTGAATGTTGGGGTCAACCCTCGGTTCAGGATTAGGTCCAGATGAGGTTTCTCCAGTGCCCCCGTCCGACGTGGGTTGCCTACTCCCGCGCCCACGTCCGCGCCCACTACATGTCCCTTCCATCAGTCTAAATCAATCTAGGCAAACGTAACTAGAGCAATAAGTTATGGTCAATAAGAACTCAAAACTTTAATAACAATGCAGATATATGCATTCCAAACAAGTCAAACAAAGCACATAACATCAAGCAGTCAAGTCAGGTACAACAAAACGGTCCATAAGGGAAAGGCCTCAACAAAAAGAATATACACGTAGCTAATCCAAACATACAAAAATGACTAGCTAAGGCACTTTTTCCCTTATCCGCCCTATATACAGAAAACAAAACCATCCAAAAGACCCTAGGAGTCACGACCTAGTCCGTTGTCGGGCTAGTAGACCCACCCGACGGGGTGGATTCAACCCCAGCCCCGGGCCCCGCACATGAGGCCTCGTCGTTCTCGTCACCGAGCAAATCATCACAGAGGTGCAGAATTGACTCGGCTCGAACCCTAACCTTCCGAGCTCGCGTAGTCGAACGCTCACGTGCCTCCCTAAGTTGAGCGCACAGGTCATCTACCCTATCTTCTCCCTCAAGCACGTCATACTCCAACTCCTTAATGCGCTCAGCTTGTTTTTCGTTGGTCGCCTTAAGCTGGTTCATCTCGGCCTCAAGCCTAGAGTTATCTTCGGCCAACTCCTTACGTTTTTCCGCCACGGCCAACACCAAGGCGTTAGGGTAGGCGTACATGTGATGACACTCGAAACGTTGGAGGCGGTTAGCCGGGCACCAACGAACGACGGCCCCTTTTGGCCGGATCTGGTACTTAATCGGCGGAAGCACCCCACGGGATAGCTTACCCGCAGGGCTATCACTAGGCTCACCACTTCCATCCATCCTAAATGTTCCGAAACATACACGCGCGCATAAACAAGTCAAAATCACAAAATAAAAAAAATGAAAATCGAAGCCGAACATTAACAGTAACCGACACGTCAGAATCCGGCCGGATTCCTGGCCGGATACTGGCCAGAGAGCAAGGCCGGATTTCCCAAAAATCCTAGGGCAATCCGGTCGCTAATCCGGCCAATTTCTTGCCGGATTCTTGGCCGGATTCGACCCTATCTTTTGCCGCCAATTTTTTTTCTTTCACCGTTTGAAATCCGAGCCTGTCTAAAATCCAACCAAACACCAATCAAACCCATACCACTTGAAATTTAGCATTTACATACCAAAATAGCATACAAAAGTTTCCAATCCCATTTACACATGTGTGGTTTAGATCTTACAATTCAAAAGAGGGAATGGTCAAAGTACATCTAGGGTTTCATTCTTCGGGGAGCTATACAAAATGTATGCACAACTAGCTCAACTCAGCAACCAACTATCAAAGCCATTCCAAAAATATTCAAATTCCTGTAAGGAAAACAAAAGGAATAGAGTGAGCTTACGCCCAGTGAGATACTATTACTTAAGCAGCAAAGTTCATATAAGCATAAAGCTTTTCATTCCAATTCATCAAAAGTAAGCCAAGAACACACATCAATAGTGTTAATAAAAGGATACGGACGGCTCTTAAGAGCCCCTTTCCTCGCTTGCAAACTTGATCGGACTTCATTGACCCTCCGTCAATGTTTAAGAGTAACCAACCGTAGGCTCCACTTGACTTCCATTCCTTCCACCCAACATACCCCTACCGGGCTCGAACTCCAACCAGTAGAAATTTGGTAATACTCGAGTATACCGAAACCAAGAGTCTCATACTCAATGATTCCTTATAACAGTCCCCATGGCTCATCAATTTTTACGACCAAGCCCTCGCCGGCTCGATTCAATCGACTACCAATGGGGATGAGTTCAGTAGTAACAGTAATGGCCGTTGGATACTCATCCAAACGACACCACATCAAGTATTGGCATGTATCAGTCAATTGTACAGTAAACAGTCATAGATAATAAAAGGGTGAGAGTGATCAAGTGCACCCTCACCTCAATCAAGGTCAACAATGCAATTAAGCCATCAAATCATCAATTTCAAGTATAGCAAAGCCACATAGTAACAAACAAGTGAGTAGTACACTCACCAAGCAAGCAAATGATATTTCATACACTTCCGCCCAAAGAGCATTTTGCACCACCGTCACGTCCTAAAACATTCAAATAAGCACAATAAGACTCGATTACAAGTCATAAACCACTTCCACATACTACCAAAATAAGGCTCCATAAGAACGTATAAGTACTAGAGTAAACTAGGGAAAGTCCGGAAATGAAGTCAAGCTCTAAACCCTAAAAATAGTTTTTGACATCATTTAGCGGTTTTGGCACCATTGGCACTGCGATTATCGGATGGATGTACAAAATACACCGTTTCGAATCTAAAAGAAAGGGCTACAATGTTGAAGAAGGCCACTCAGTCCAGTTTATAGTGCTTGAAAATTGAAGATTGAGCAAGATTGGAGACTAGAAAATTGAGAGATTTTCCTTTCTTTTTGCTTGAAGAGAGCCGGCCACAATAGCTTGAAATGAAGAGGATTTTTGACCAATTTTTTTTGGTTTATCTAGTAAAATGGTAAAAGGGTGAATAGTAGTCAAAAGTAAGAATTAACCTCTAAGTGACACTTGTCATTTTCATTTAATGCATAGCTATCTCTTTGTTCCTCTCACACCAATCCACTTGGTAACCTCTAATTATCTCATAGCACCCGGTAAATTAAACCCAGTATCCAAAACTTAACCTAATTGGCCGAATTTTTCCGAACTTTCCGTACTAGCGGGTCCCACTTCCGGTATAAGCTCTTAATTTCTCAAAAACTAACCGATACTAGAAAAATCATCTAAAACTATATTTACTCATAAAAATTATCTAGAAAATTTTCCTAATAAAGAAAATGCAGAAAAACATGCCATTAAATGGAATAAAATCTAGAAAATGAGAAAATTTACGGGTTCTCACAGCTAACAACTTGTAGGAATGTTTGGAGGGTGTCTCGCATCTTCTTGCCCTTGCTTGAGTCATTGATCCAAGGTTCATTGATGGTGCACTTAGAACCTCACTCGAGCCTCTTGAAGGGATCCGTGTTCTCATCATTCCTCTCCTTTTGAAAGCAATTTGCCCACAAATTGAAGCATGAATGATGACAAGAAGAGTTACATGCCGTCAAATCAATTTTGTTATGATTACCACAAGTTTCTTCCAATGCAAAAACCACTTGCTAAATTGGGAAGTTACTCTTGTTGAACCTTGAATCTCATGAACCAGCTTCAATGTATGTTCAATTTGATCGTCTTTGGCAGGATCCTCAAAGTGATGCGGTGTAGGTCCCAAAAAGTCGAACTTCTCAAACTTAAATAAGCCTACAAAGTATGCAAACTGAGTTGGTGAAGTTGGATCTTCACGTGAACTTGGTGCAAGATGAGCATAGACATTGTGGTGACCATTGAAGACCTCGCTCCTTATATAAACTTGTGGCACATGGTCAGTTCCAACGTCTTGAAGGTGCACATAGTTTGATCCTCCAAGGATGTGAACAACTTTGCAATCGTCAGATTCCATGAATGGGCACCAAATTGATCTAACTCCAAGAAGACAAACTCCATGGAAACTCGTAAATTTCACAAATGACTTGGGGATAGAATATTGTAAGATCAAAGCGATTGCATTTTGCTTAACCTGCATAAAACAAGGAACACTAGACAAAGCAATGTCAAGGTTGTTAGAACAGCAATAAGTCCCCTCAATCTCATTTTTGTTGAAACTCAAAATCAGTGCACTTTCTCTCTTCTCTTCCTTTTCCTCATTCAACGCTCTAGATTTTTCAATCTCTTGCTCTCTCTCAAGTATTACATCATTACTTATACTCTCAAGTTGTATCTCACTTTTGTCACATAACTCTTCAACTAATTCTTGATTTTGAACCTGTGTAGGTTGAAGTTCACAAGCCTTAGCGTCAACACGATCTTTTTTAAGAGATTTTTTAGAATTGCAATCAACTTGCTCCTTCATTTGCTTTTCTTGAAAAAAGGCGTTGGTAAGTCTCCCACCACGACTCCTCCTTAGATGGCTCAACCTCAACCTTAGACTTGGAAGAAACTAATGGAATTTCCTTCCTCCTTGAATAGGTTGGCTTTGTAGAGGTAGATTGCATAGAACTCCTCATTTTTACTTCCTTATTCTCTATTCGATCAAGTCATTTGTGAAGAGGTTCAAAAGCTTTATCAAAAATCTGCTTGAATCCTTCATGTATTGCATCTGCAAAAAGTTTAAATTGGAAAGCTTGGGAGCTTGTTTTTCCCTCATTAGCCATGGTGAAGTGAAAGCTGTGTATTTAGCAGTGAAGGGAGATAATTTTATCTCACATACTCCCTCACGTGTATGTGCTTACACTTGTGTTTTCACACACTAAACTCTATAATTATAAGCTCACCAAATATTCTCAAAGCTTTGATTTCACCTTTGAAGAGTGTTGACCTTGGTCCCTAGCTTTTGATGATTACAAAACAAATGGATGTTGCTAACATCTCCTCAAAGGCTTTTTCAGTAATGAAACAAATCAGGTTCAAAGATTAAGCACATTTGAAAAAGACAGAGTATGTTGAACCTGTCGGACGCTCAAGAAGACAGTACCGGACGTCCGATAATCATTGCACAACTTCGGACGCATGCTTTGGACGTCCAATAGGATCCTTCGAAATCGACAAAACTATCGGACGCTGAATATGTCTCTACCGGACGTCCGATAGAAACAAGATAATTTCTCAAATCTCTTTGTTTGCTGTCAGACGCACAAAAAGCTTGCACCGGACGTCCGAAAGAATTGAAGAAAATCTCTTAAACTCACTGCCTGCTGTCGGATGCATAAAACAGGGCTATCGGACGTCCGATACTCCAACGGCTAGTTGACTCTTCAGCTACTTTCTATCCGTTGGAAGCATTAATGAGGCACTTTCTTGATCCTATATAAATAGTGGTTGGTCAGATACTTCAAACAACTTTGACACACTGAAAATACAAAAGATCTAGAGTGATTTTGGTGTGAAAATACTCTTCAAAGAAGATTTGTAGTCTTAGTAGTGTGAGGTTCATTGTAAGCTTTTTATTTGTGAGTGAATACTTCATGAGTGTAGTTCTGTGAGGGTTGTCCTGAGGGATAGTAAAACGTCCTGACTTGACCGAGTGGAGTTCGGGGCAAGGAGGAGGTGAACCTTCCTTTGTACACAAGAGTGATTGTAATTCATCAACTTGAAGTAACTTGTTTGAATTAACCTACAAGCTCAAGAGGAGCTGGGTAGTTAATTGGTTTGCTATTCTTTCCTTTTTATTTACTTATTGTTACCTTTGAAATCTGTATTTTGTTTATCTCTTCTACTCACAAGCACTTGTGCTTTCTCATCAACTGCTCCATTGTGTGGTCACCTAGAAAAGAGGGTTGTTTTCGGGCCTAACAATTGGTATCAGAGCTTGGTCTCCTAGAGATTAAGCTCAATCGGCTTTGGAGTAAAGATGACAACCAATAATGCTATGTTTTTTGAAGGACATTCTGTCATTAGACCACCTATGTTTAATGGGTCAAATTATGTGAGTTGGAAAGAAAGAATGATTATTTTTTTGTAATCTATTGATATTGAATTGTGGTTTATTATTAGTGAAGGTCCATATGATGC
This sequence comes from Coffea canephora, assembly GCA_036785865.1. NCBI lineage: Eukaryota > Viridiplantae > Streptophyta > Magnoliopsida > Gentianales > Rubiaceae > Coffea > Coffea canephora. The sequence goes on along the minus strand of CM071913.1, from coordinate 21,888,827 downwards.
CTCTCTTATAGATGAAAATACTCAGAGATCTAGATGAAAAACAAGAAGTGAACTGACTGCTGCGGATAGAACTCAGCTCACATTAAATGCAAAAGCCATGAATGTGTTATATTGTGCTTTAGACTCAAATGAATCTGTTAGAGTCAAAGGCTGCAAGTTAGCCAAGGAAATTTGGGATAAACTAAGAGAAATTCATGAAGGTATTGAGAATGTTAGAGAACAAAAGAAGTCCATTCTAGTTACAAAGTATGAATCCTTCAAGATGCAACCTCATGAAAACATTGGTGAGATGTATTGTAAATTCAATTACCTCATTAAGGATTTGGAGGTGTTGGAAAAAGAATACTCTCTAGGTGAGAAAAACAGAAAAATTTTGAATGCTTTATCGAAGGATTGGGAGAGTAAAGTGACTGCCATTGAGGAAGCCAAAGATCTAAATACCTTGCCTATTGAATCTCTCATTAATTCACTGACTTCTTATGAGCTAAAACTCAAGTCCAAGGTGCAGGAAGAAGAAGACACAAAAGTGAGAAAGAATATTGCTCTGAAGGCTTCACAAGATGAAGATGATACAGCCTCCGTGAGTGAAGATGACATGGAAGGTGATGATAGTGATATTGCACTCATCACACGAGACTTCAAAAAAATACTCAACAAGAGGAGATTCAGAAAAGGTGGACCTAGCAACTCCTTCCCAAATCAATCCAACAACTTGAGAAACAAAGGGAAGCTTGAGTTCAACAAAAAGCAAACTGATAAGTGCTTTGAATGTGGCCAACCTAGACACTATGCAAGTGTGTGATATCCCAACTTTTAGGATCATCTTTTGTTTAGTCTCAAAGAGGATATTACGGTTTCTTTAGTTTATTTTTATTTTAAAAAACATTATTTTGTTTTTAAGAAGAAACTCAAGTTATTTCTTTGGGTTTGATTTAAAACCTTGTTTTATTTTAAAAGACTAGAAACCCTAAACGTCTAATCAAAACCCTAGTTTCACTTGTGACTGACCGTTTTCTCAAATTTCTCATATTTTAACTGAAACCCTAAATTCAATGTATGGAATTGTAAAACCCCTCACGATTTTCTTAAAAGTCCCCTTTTATTTGGAACTTATGATTTTATAATAGCCCTACTACCGAATCACACCACAATAAGTGTAAATAAATACAGAAGTAAGGGTTTTCGTTGTCCGTTTTCAAGTTAGAGCGAATTAGGGTTTTCGGGTTTTTCCGTAGTGTGACTATTCGGTACGGAGTGAGGATCAAATTTGGTAGGTAAGAGTGATTTTTGGACGAGGAAATATTATATGATTAGAAGTGATAATAATAAGTTAGTGATTAGAAGTTAAAAACCCTAGTATACGCGATTTAAGAAAAATCGGCTCAAACCGATGGATATCGATCACTACCGATTGAACCACCACTTGACCACCACTTCCTTACCACCACATACCCTTGATATTTTTACAAAATATCTCTCTCATTTTCAGCCATGTGACCGAAATTTATGGCCAAAAATGCAAGGAAAAGAAAGAGAAATTTGGATGGCTTTGGTGGTGACAAGTGTCACTCACCTATGGTTTCTTGCCAAACCTTTTGTCTTGCTTTCTTATCACCATATTTATCTCTAAAAACAACTCCAAAAGCTCTTCATTTCTACACCATAACAGCCGAGAGTGAGAGAGAAAAAGAGAGCAAGAGAAACAACCTTCTTTCATCTTGATTTGCACCATTTGAGTGAAGGAAACAAGATTCTAAACCGATTAACTTGTGAGCTGTGAACTTGGGAAGCTAAGGGAACCAAAACTTTCAGGAGGAGGTGAAGTATTACTCTTGCAAGCCCTTTTGTTGAGGTATAAGGTCTGACCCATGGCTTTGGTTCTTTTATTTTTGTTTAAGATGTTATATAACTCATGTTTTGGTTTGATTAGTAGCTATACAAGTTGTTGTGATGATTTTGGGGTGATGTATGTAAGCTAGGGTTTGACTGATTTCCTTCTTATACTTGTTGTAGGAGTGGTATATGATGTATATAGGCTTGCATAAGAGGTTGTGGTAGTGATTGAATCAAGAAAATGAAGAGATTGCCCTTGAAATCCCCAAATTCCAGATTTCTGGAATTATATGCTTCAGTTCTATCCGGTTTCAGTGCCCTATGTTAGAGGTCGAATTAGGCTTGGTACAAAACATGAAAGTTGTATAGAATAATATTTTATAGTTACCTACAAAATTGTAACTCAATCGGAGCAACGTATCCAATGAAAAGACCAAAATACCCTCGCTGCCCTGGGATGCTTCCAGTGATCCGTTTTAGACAGTTCATCCAATTGACCGTGTCTATTCAGTGTGATCCGTGCTCATTTAGCCATTTTCCAAAACATGAAAGTTTTAGTACTCTGTCTTAGCTTTTTAACGCCTCTAAGAACGCCTTAAACGAACTTTGGTAGCCTGAGATATGTCTATTTAAAGGTAGCATGGTTAATTAACCGACTAGTTGGAATTGGGTTCTGTGAACTGGGGATTTGACTGGGATGCACTGGAAATTTGATTAAGTGATCTTCATGAGAATTGTAACCCTGTGTATTAGCTTCAAAATGGCACAAATTGCATTCCAATCCGTTAAGCGTAGCCTCGATTGTGTCCGTTATGTAAAAACCCTATCAAATCTGTCTTTTACTAAAGCTCATTTCCCCACTTATTGTTAGCTTGATTTTTGTCCTTATATTGTCTTGAGCCTATTGAATGGCTATTAAAATGAGATTGTTGTGTATTTAACTTTGGGTTTGTTTGAGGAAAATATTGAAGCCATAAATGGCTGGAAAATGGGTAAACACAAGGGGCATGCCGCCAAATTTTCACGAGAAAGATAAAACTAGCTTTTGGAGTTCTAGTTCTGTATCTTGCAAATTTAACTTGAATACACTAAAAACTGGGTCGAGTTGTCTTCATGTAAGTTGTAACCTTTTGTTTAAGTTTCGAGACACTATATAGTACATTTTGATCCGATAACCACAGCTCCAATTATGGTCAAAATCGTGTAACCCGTTTTGTACCGTTTTTTGATTATTTTAACCGTTTTCGACCGTATTCGATCGTTTAAGTTATAAACTGCTATTGTATGGCCGTTTCACTTATGTGTGCATATACTCTATCTATACAGACAATGAGGCTTTTGACGGTGACGGTCAAACTCAGTGACTTGTATCGTTTTTCGTGCCAAGCGTTATCAAGTGAGTAATTGGGTTGTTTATTGATGTGAAATTGTTGAAGTACCTTGTTTATGTTAAATGGGTACTTAGGTGAGGGTGTACTTTATCTCACTCGACCTAAGCCCATCATTTGTTTTGATTTCCTATGTGAGAATACATGTCTTATGTTGTGTATCACCCTTTTGCTGTGTGCTGATGAGGGTGATTACGTGACTTGAGTATCACCCTCTTGCTGTGTGCTGAGGAGGGTGATTATGTGACTTGAGTATCACCCTTTTGCTGTGTGCTGATGGGGGTGATTACATGGCTTGAATTAAACCCCATTTACTGTGTGTTGTTTGTGGTAAGTACTTTGTTGTGTACTTGTTGAGAGATACCATCTATTGAGAGATCGGATATCTCAGGGCTTGGTTCCTGCCCGGTTCCAAAGGTTAGACGAACTATTTGAGCCAGCTGGGGTTTGGTCGAAGATAGTTTCATGCTAAACTTGGGATTTAGTTCCTTGTTAAAGCTTTGACGAAAGCTAAGTTATTTTAATTCGCTCGAGCTGCTGTGTGCTGTTAACTGGCCAACGGGGGTCGATAAGGTGAACGGGAAAGTTTAAGTGGAGTCTACGGACCATGAGTACTTTGGTTGACGGAGTGTCAACAGGCGTTCAAGCTCGGGGAATTGAACTGGTTTTGGAGCCACCTATATCCTACCATTGTGATGTTACTTTTCTGTTATTGATGTGAATTATCCTGATTTACTTGTTTAATGATGTGAGTTTATATTTTTACCCCTGATTATTCACTAAGCATATAACTTACCCCTTTCCATTTGTTTTCCTTAGCAGGGGGCCGACATGGGGATCGCCGGGGAATGTGTTTAGCATTTTTTATTATAGATGAGTTGAATTTGTACTTATTATAAGTTAACTAGTAAGATGTATATAGTTGTCGTGGTGGTTGTAACTATCAGCTTTTCTAGGGTTTACTTTCTATTACTCGTGATATGTAAATCTTGGAGAATTGGATGTAATATTTGAGATTTATCTTATAATTCGTTTGAGGATTGTAGTAAGTGAGTGAGTCCCGGTGAGAGTTGGGCAGACGGTTCCGCCGAACCCTTTGGTTAGTCCTAGGGGGAGGTGGGGCTGTCACAAAGTGAGTGTCCAGTGATGAAGAAGAAAGAAGGAAGAAAACCAACATTCAACAAATTTCAATTCACATGGAATGAGTGCAACTCCGATGGTGAAATTGAAGAGGATGAAGAATCTGCTCAATTGGCTTTTATGGCCGTTGGAGATGATGAGGTAACATCTTGTAACTCTCAATTTGAAAGTGATGATGATCTTGAATCTTTCATTATAAAATTGCATGATAATTTGAAAGAATCCTATGCTAGAAGCAAAGAGTTAAAACAGAAAATTAATTTTTTGTTTCGAGATAATGCAAATCTTTTTCAACAAAATAAAAAGTTGAAAGCTGAAAATGATTACTTCAAAAAGAGTGAGACTGCTTTACACTTTGAGCTTGATAGCAAAACAAAGCTTTGTGAATTGTTCAAAAAGGAACAATGTGATTTGAAAAGAAGAATGGATGATCTAAATGAGTTGCTTAAACACAAGAAACAAGTCTGTTTTAAAAAAAAATAGGTTGAATTTTAATTCCAATGAATTTGCTATTTATAAGAGAAGACAAGTAAGATTTATTAAACCTGTTCATGTAAATAACTCATTGATTATGTGTAATTTCTGTTGTCAAAAAGGTCACATGAAAAGTGATTGCTATGTGAGGAAGAATATAAAAAAAAAGGCATGAAATGCATGTGGATAGTTAGACATGATGCTAACTCTAACAAGTAGGAGATATTGGTAAGATTGATGAGATTCTTGTTCATAATGCTTTTCTGTAATTCTTTTTTGAAGTTTCTGATGCTTAGAACTGAGTTTTTTCTTGATGTTTTTGAATATTACTGAATTTATATGATGTCAAAAAGGGAGAAAAAAGAATAATTCTGATCTAATGATGATTTGATTTGTTAAATTCTCTGTGATATGTTGGTATGTTGGTGATTGTTGATTTCTGGTATCATTTCTCTGTTTTTGTTTGGAATGTTGGATTCCCTGTTATTGTTGCTAGATTACGGTATGAGATTTTTACTCTCACCTTACGATGACAAAAAGGGGGAGATATGGATGTTATGTGTAAGGGGGAGTTATTCAGAATTCATAAGTTTAGATGCATTGTGTGAGGGGGAGCTTATGCTTATATACTCAATTTTTTTCTTTCTTCCATCCATTGTTTTGTCATCATCAAAAAGGGGGAGAATGTTGACCTTGGTTCCTAGCTTTTGATGATTACAAAACAAATGGATGTTGCTAACATCTCCTCAAAGGCTTTTTCAGTAATGAAACAAATCAGGTTCAAAGATTAAGCACATTTGAAAAAAACAGAGTATGCTGAACCTGTCGGACGCTCAAGAAGACAGTACCGGACGTCTGATAATCATTGCACAACTTCGGACACATGCTTCGGACGTCCAATAGGATCCTTCGAAATCGACAAAACTATCGGACGCTGAATATGTCTCTACCGGACGTCCAATAGAAACAAGATAATTTCTCAAATCTCTTTGTCTGCTGTTGAACGCATAAAAAGCTTGCACCGGAGGTCCGAAAGAATTGAAGAAAATCTCTTAAACTCACTGCCTGCTGTCGGACGCATAAAACAGGGCTATCGGACGTCCAACACCCCAACGGCTAGTTGACTCTTCAGCTACTTTCTATCCGTTGGAAGCATTAATGAGGCACTTTCTTGATCTTATATAAATAGTGGTTGGTCAGATACTTCAAACAATTTTGACACACTAAAGATACAAAAGATCTAGAGTGATTTTGGTGTGAAAATACTCTTCAAAGAAGATTTGTAGTCTTAGTGGTGTAAGGTTCATTGTAAGCTTTTTATTTGTGAGTGAATACTTCATGAGTGTAGTTCTGTGAGGGTTGTCCTGAGGGATAGTAAAACGTCCTGGCTTGTCCGAGTGGAGCTCGGGGCAAGGAGGAGGTGAACCTTCCTTTGTACACAAGAGTGATTGTAATTCATCAACTTGAAGTAGCTTGTTTGAATTAACCTACAAGCTCAAGAGGAGCTGGGTAGTTAATTGGTTTGCTATTCTTTCCTTTTTATTTACTTATTGTTACGTTTGAAATCTGTACTTTGTTTATCTCTTCTACTCACAAGCACTTGTGCTTTCTCATCAACTGCTCCATTGTGTGGTCACCTAGAAAAGAGGGTTGTTTTCGGGCCTAACAAAGAGGTTAGATCAGCTCAAAAGTTGTTCAACAGTTTACCAAGAGAGGAATCACTCATCACGTGAATTGGGGAATGAATGTTAGAGAGCTGAACTGATTTTTTTTTGAAGCTCGATTACTAAGACAAATAAACTTTACTAAGACTTGACTCAGACTGATCAACCAAGAGAATAGACAATTAGACTCAATAAAGACTCAACCGACTCAAATAAAGCAAGAAGAATGGCGGACGTTTATGGCTCCTAGAAGGACTTACCCGATCTTTCATTTGGCTGTGTTTTTGGGAGGTGTAAAGAAGGGTTTCTTGGACCTTTGTTGTGTAAGAGTGGCGGCTGGTAGCTGGTTCCCCATGTGGTTCTATGTTACCAATCAGAAATTGGGATTCCAAGTAGAACTAGAATTTGCTTTTACAAACCCAAATCAACTAGGCTTCCTAATTCTAATAGGTTTCCTTAAGTTGGTAGGACCGAAACTGGTTGCTTTCTTGCATCTCCTTTTTTTTTGTTTTTGTTTTTGTTTTTGTGGTAGTATTGACGCAAACCAGATCTCTTTTTCTTCTCCCAATTCGGTCTCAACCCTATAACAAAGGTTATGGCTATGGTTTGTGAGCAAGAACAGCCGCCAATGTAAGGATCAAGAACTAGTTAGTTGGGTTTCTAGAAGATCAAGAACTCCCACGGCTTTCAAGATTTTCGTCCAAGTTTTCTTGGCAATTCCAGATTTGGTTTCAATGTTTTTCAAGAATATCAAGAACAAGGTAATTCAGCCGTGCAAGGTACAATTTTCCCAACCCCTTTGTTCAAGAATGTAACCTGAATTGCTTAAAGCAATATAGCGACTAGATTTCTATTTCTCTTTTTTTTTTTGATGCAACACTTGAAGACTCTGAGACACTAAGACACGACAATTAGTGAACCAAAATTGATCAGAAACAACAGGTTCAATTCGGCAAGCAATTGGACACCAATACGGGCAGCAAAGGAACAAGGGAAACTAACGGTAATTTTTTTTTTTTGGTGTTGCGTTTTGCATACCAACAGAATTAAGGCAATAAACTATGACTCAAATAAAACAAGAACAAGGTAAGATATAACTTGGAAGTTGTCAACTAGCTGTGATTACCAGATGATACGAACCCAACCGTGCTTGGCGAACTCGCATACCAACAGATAGGATCTAGACAAGCGACTTGTCGCGCCCCACTTTTTGATAATGTGTGTGTGGAAGTAGTGTGTGTAGTGTGTGTGAACGTGTGTAGAAGTGAAAGCAAAGACCGTGGGATTGTAAAATGCGACAATTTTGGTCAAGTAAAGTTCAAAAGAGTTTTATGTATGAAAAATGGAGTCGCCACTTGGTATAGAGTTAGGGTGTACCAAGTCACCCAAAAATGAATTTTGTTTTTGAATGAAAAAGTAAACAAACCCTTTTTGAAAACTTTTAGGTCTACGTAACCAAAGAACGGGATCGGGGGTCACGTTTGGTAAGGGAGAAGGCAAAGGCGGAGCCTAAGGCACTCCCTTACCCTAGCCAAAGCTAGATGCGTGACTTAGCCCTACTTTTCCTAATTATTCTACCCAAAAAATGTATCGCGTGTTGGATATGACTATGCAAAAACCTAGACCTAGGGGGACATGGGGGAAATTTCTCTTTAAAAGTTGAGTGGTGCCAATCACATTAATTGTGAAGCCCAATAATGATCCTTTGGAGAGGTCACGTACAATCCTAAATGACGTAAAAATGAGTGGAATGAATGCATGCCATGTGAAAATGTGAGTTTGTGTGTAATGAAAAAGTAATAAAAATAATAGTGGGTAGGTGGAAATGTGCAAATGGATTTACAAAGTAAGGTGAGTAAAAATGACAATGTGAAAATAACATAAAGTGCATGTGTGCGAGTGATATTATAAAGTGTAAGTAGTTGAGTGAAAACGTGCAAAATTAAAGTAGTGTGAAGTGAGAATGTGGAAAAAGGGTTAGAATATAAAGTAGAAGTGTATGTGATAGCTAATGAGTAAAATGCATGAATCCTATAGGAATGCATCAAGACGGGAACGGGGGACTCCTAACTTTGTGACTTTAATTTTCCCTTGGATTAGAAGGAAGAACTAGCATGCTAAGGCTATTTTGTTGCCAAACTCGCTCGTTTCCCTTATCGAAAGGGGACTCTCAAGCAAATGTACCCTATCACTAGCATGATATGCAAAAACCTAAAATGAAGGGGAAAGGATCGGAGGAACATGCCAAATGCTAGAAAACTAAGAAAAATGCATGAAATGAAGTGAAACATGCAAGTATGGACTCACGAGAGAAATCCCTAAGGGTCTAGCGTTGGACTAGCCCATTCTATGAATTCCTACTAGCGTTGGACTAGTGGGAACGTACATTCATCCATCACATTCATTCATGGCTATGGAAAGCGAGTAGACATGTCAAACACTCATAAACACATAGCACATAACACTTAGCATGCTCGACTAGATGCAAGAACCTAATAAAGCAAATTAACACATAGCCACAAAAACAAGCAATCAAGCTAATGAACCTATTACATTTGCTAGCTAGGCACACGTCTTCAATAGGTCTTCATCAAGTGCTTTCCAAGCCCTATCTATTACAAGCCAAGAGGTGTACACATACCCCATAAAGAATAACTTAAATAAAAAGTAAAAGTAAATGAAGTAAATGAAAGGAATTAAAGAAAAACAAGGGAAGCAAGTGGACATGCAAATTTCACATAGCACGTTGGATCACATAGGAGAGACAAAAAAGATAAAAGAAGTTATACCTCCCTTGAGTTGGAGCTCTAATGGGGTGAAGTCACTTATTTATCCTCCAAAATAAAAGAAATGGTCAAGGTACCAATTTATTTGGGAAAATTAAAGAAAATGTGCAAAACAAAGCTCACTTGATCGTAAAGCCTCTAAAGTCATGGCTTAAGTGCAATTTAAACAAAGCATGGTAGTTACTTGAAGCAAACAAGCAATGAAAAGCTGTAAAATTAGAGCTGCCAAGGACCAAATTGAGGAAATCATTCAATTGGTTGGGTCATAGTGGAACAAGGGGAGACTTGGGGGGCCAAAATGCAATTTTTGAAAGATTTTCATGCATGCAATCTACGTAGAAGAAGTGTTCTTTTCTTGCAACATTTCTGCCGTGAATTCCTTTCCATTTTATCATGCAAATATGTTCATCAAATGCCAGGATTTCTACTATCAATCATTGACTAAACATGCAACTTCATTGCAAGATTAAAACAAAAATTGAAGCTGACCATCAAGGGTAAAAATTAAACAGCAAAAGAAGGAAAAAGAAGGAAAAACAAAAGATGCAGCAGGGCTCTCTGCAATTCAAAGAGCCCAGCCGCAATCTTCATTTCTTAGTTGCAGGCTTTAGCCTCAAGTGCAGAATTCAGCTCCATCATCCAGCTTTTCAACTTAACATTAAAACAGCACACAATCCAAACACAACTATCATACAATCTGCCCACTTTGCATCATGAAACTTGTAAATTTAGACATCAATGGTCGGACAACATGCATGCAAAAAAACTGAACAGTCCAAGTGATGTTTATCAATGCAGCAAAACGAAAATGAAAGCAAGACCTTCAACTCATGTTATGTGTCGCGCCCCACTTTTTGATTCGAATGTGATGTGATGTGTGTGTGAAGTGTGGTGTGAACGTGTGCAAAATGAAAAGTAAAAAGGCCATGGGACTTTGGAAAGCGACGATTTGGCCAAATGAAATTTTAAAAAGGGTTTTTTAAATATGAAAACGGAGTCGCCACTTGGTATAGATTTGGGGTGTACCAAGTCACCCAAAAAGTGTTTTTTAAAGACAAAGTAGTAAAACCCTTTTTAAAACGACTCCTAGTCCACGTAAGCCAAAGAAAAAGGTTCGGGGGTCACGTTTGACAAAGGGGAAGGCAAGGATAGAATCCAAGGCACCCCTTTGACCTAGCCAAGGCTAGTTGCGCGATTTAACCCTTATTTTCCTATATTTTTTACCCAAAATATGTATTGCAAGTTTGGATTTGACTAATGAATGAGAAATGCAATCCTAAATCTAAGAAATGTTTCTTATGAGGCTTTTGGTCCCATTCACACGAGTCGTGACGGCCAATAAAGAAAGCCTCATAGAAAATCGGGAATGATGCAAATGATGACTCAAAATAAAAGTGTAAGTGTGCGTGGTGTAGGAAAAGTGCAAGTGTGCATTTTGAAAGTGTTTGTGTGCAAATGAATGAAAATATAAATGCTCGTGTGTAAGTGGATAAAAATAGTAAATATATAAGTAAAATGGGTGCAATGTGTGAAATGACAAAGTAAAGAAAGTGAAGAAGTGTGTGAGTATGGCATGTGCATTTAAGATATATAATTAGTGAGGAAAATAGTGAGGAAATGAAAATGCATGAAACTTAGAGGGATGCATCAAGTCGGGTACGGGGATGACCTCTAGTTTTATGATTTTAATTTTTCCTCGGATTAGAAGGTAAAACTAGCGTGCTAAGGCTATCGAGTAGCCACACTCGCTCGTTTCCCTTATCAAGAGGGGATTTTCACGCAAATGAACCCTAACTAGCATGAGATGCAAGTCCTAAAGTGAAGGGGAAGGGGTTTGAGGAACATACCGAATGACAAACTAAGGAAAAATGCGTGATATGTGGTGATCATGCACTTAATGAAAAAAGGAAAAAAAGAACCTATTGGGTCTAGCATTGGACTAGCCCTTTCTATGACATCCTACTAGCGTTGGACTAGTGGAAACGATAAAAGAAGCCACAACTAGCGTTGGACTAGTGTGGTGACGTACATTCATCCATCCCATTCGTCTATACTACAAAAAGCGAGTAGACATGCGAATCACTTATAAACACGTAGCACATAACACTTAGCATGCTTGACTAGATGCAGAATCCTAATAAAGCATTTAACATGTAACACATAGGCAGGCAATCATTACATTTGCTAACTAAAACAAAAGGGAAAGGGAAAATGGACCAAATTACTTGCTACGCCCTATCTATTACAAGCCAAGAGGTGTACACATACCCCATTAAAAATCAAAGGTAAATGGAATAATTGAAAGGAAATAAGGAGAGGCTAGGAAAGCAAATAGCCATGCAAATTTCAATTAGCACATTAGTCACATAAGAGAAACAAGAAAGATAAAAGGAATTATACCGCTCCCTTTTGTAGTGTTAAATGGACGAAACTTAAACTGGGCTCAGTCACCAACTAACGGGATAATATGTGCTAAAACCATTCAAAGCAAAGGATTAACGCCCCAATTTAATGATGAAATGTAAATAAATCAAATGACGTCCATCAAACCATCAAAAAGAAATTTCCTACTAAGGACTCAAACACAACCCTTACCCAAACATTCGAGTCAATCGAACATGTAAGAACTTTAAAAGTCCAAAACAAAGCAAGGGTCAAGCAATCAAACACATAAACATGGAATTGAACAATTAGAAGCGTTTAAATGCTTAAGATTTCCATATTCATGAAATAAAGATCCCAACTATTGATTGAATCATCAAAACATCCAAGATCCACACAAATGCACATTACCACATGAATCTAGATGAAACTCTTGAAACTCTTTGAATTCATCCTAAAACCCCTTACCAATCTATCCAAGGGTCAACCCAAAACATATAACCATCAAGTAAGATCCCAGAACGGCAAGGTTAATTAAATAATTCAAGTAATTGAGCCAGGATGGAACTAAAGTAGATATGGAGGTTACGTTACCGTTGTTTTAGGACCTAATTGCAAACACATGAAGTCATTCAAGTTCAAATGAAATGTTCAAGAGTCTCAAAGATTTCCAAACGATAGAATGCCAAACAACGGTTCAAAATTGCAATAAACTTAGAATTCAGTTACAAACCAAAGACCCAAATGCAACCACTAATCTTATCAACAAGGTCAATTGAGACATCTTAGGGATTTTAAAAGTCCAAGAGTCAAGGAAGGTCAAGCAAGAGTTCAAATGCAACTTTTTCATGACCCAATTGCAAGAATTTAGAGTATTGGTGGGCTTTTGTAGCATTAACTGCAAAAATCACAGGGATCTAATTGAAGAAATTATTCTATTTGTTGGGTCATAGTAACATAAGGTGAAACCTGAGGGGTTAAAGTGTAATTTTCCTGAATTTTCATGCATGCAACGTAGAAAATTTCTGCATTTTTTGAAACTTTCTGCAACTATTTTACATTAAGCTCTAAACAACCGAGAGTAAAACTACTGCACTTTGCCTTCAAACTAACTTCATTCTTAGGTTCAAAACACAACTTCAATTAGATATTTTCCAACCCAACATCACAACTTCAGGTTAAGCAACTAACTATACCACTACCATGATCCAAACAAACAAACAAATCAGAAAGATATCACACCCACTTTTGGGGAAACATGCATACTACGGCAGAAAGGAAAAAAAAACTTCAGCTTCCACAATGTTCCATTTGCTACCAAATTTACAGCTTACCAAATTGCCTTCTCACTCCAAACAAAAAAAATCAAAACAGTAACATTATCCTATAGATTCTTCTAACATGAACAGCCAAAAACCGACATCGAAAGGACAAAATGAGCTACTGCATATCAGCCAACAAAACCACTAAGACAGGAATGCGTAAGAACAAGCGAAAACCAGCCATGAAGATAGAGAAAAACTCATTTCCACATTTACCCATTATCTCAACACCGAACCTAATGTGAAAGTGAAGAGAAAAATGCATCCTAGAAATAGCAAGCAAACTCAGAAATTCAAGCAAAATCCAGATTTTAACAGCCTGCAATTCATTTTTTTACATGACCTATCAATAAGTATTCAACATAACTCAAACCTTTTCAGCCCCAAACATACAAACCTGACCCCCCCTCATCATCAAATGTCGCCCAAACATGAAGATTTAAACAAAGACAAGGGACAAAAATGCAGCAACCGTAAATCATTAAACTATAACCAATCCATTTTCAAGCTTCAAACAACTTGGGACTGATCGAAACTCTGCCCACCAAAACACATTTCAGCACAAAAGGCATAAACATCCACAAGAGATGAGAAATTTTACCCAAATGAAAAAGGTAATGTCGATAGCAGATGATTTGCTGCAAGACTCGTGCTTTTCCGATGAAGATCGAAGATGATAACAGCAGAGTTGGGTTCCTCCTCTTGCAGAGCTTGACGAAGAGGCCAGGCCAGTCGGATCTCACAATCACACTAGCATCCTTCACCAACGCTGCGGCCTTCTCTTTTCTTTACTCAACCAGTCGCCCACCAGATTCTACTCCACACTCTCAGCCCGTCACCACCACCCAAGCTTCCTCTTTTCCTCCGGTTTCCTTACTTTGTGGCTGCCAACTCTCTTGCTTTTCTCAGCCGTCAACCTCTCCTGCTTTCTCAAGCCTTTTGCCGTCTGTTTTCTATCCTCTCTTCCGAACTCTCTTTCGGCTTCTTTCTAGTTTTCTTATGCCGCCGTCCCTTCGATTCTACTCCCAGCCATCAACTAATTTTCTGGTCCTTGCTCCTTCACAAAACCCTCGATGTTTTCCTCCCCTCTCTAATCTCTCAGCCCTCAGTTTTTCTTAGCCGTTCCACTCTCTCCCTCTTGCTCTCCCTTTTCGGCTGCCCTGTTTCTTAGCCTTTTATATGGTGCCCTTCAACCCTAAAAAACACAACAGCCTTCGTCCAAATTTGCAGCCAAGGGCCTGCACCAGCTCCTTCTGTGCAAGCTGCGTTTGACGCAGCTTGCCGCGACTAACTTCTTTTTTTTTTTTTTTTTTTTTTTTTTTTTTTTTTTTTTTTTTTTTTTTAAAAACTAATTAAGACAGCAAATTGATAATAATAAACTAAACAAATAACAAAACAATTTAATTAATATTGAATGGAAAACAAATGAACTAAAAATCACAAATTACCACTTCCATTTCTCATCAATTTTCCTTTTCCACTTTCGGCATTTTCACTTTTTTTTTAATTTTAAACGTTTCTTTTTTTATTTTTCAAAGATAAGCCAATATGCATTAAACCATCTTTCTTTTCCTTTCCTTTCTCTTTTTTTTCTTTCTTCTTCTTTTTTTCCTAAAAAATTCTACACTACAACTTACAAAAACAAAAACAAAAAATAAAAACTACAGAAGTAACTAAAAACTCAAAAGTGAATAAAACTAAAATAAAATAAAATAAAATAAAATAGCACAAACAATAATGAACTAAATGCAAGCGGTCTAAAATAAAAATCATGAAGTAGAAGCCACATACAAATTATTCAAAATTTGGTGTCTACGGTTTGCCCCTCTTTGTCTGAGTTTTGAAAAAACTTGAGACAAAGAAGTGGACACCAAATACTTACCTGTGTTATTGGGCTGCAAAAGATTCCAATGAACAAGAATTCTAATACGGGACTGACCCGAACATGAAAAATAAGACGGGACTGACCCGAACAGGAGTTTAAACGGGACTGACCCGAACAGGAATTTAAACGGGGTTGACCCGAACAAAAATTTGGAAGGGACTGATCCGAACAGAATTTGGAAGGGACTGACCCGAACATAAATTAAACGGGACTGACCCGAACAGGAATTTTAAACGGGACTGACCCGAACAGGAATTTAAACGGGACTGACCCGAACAGAATTTAAACGGGACTGACCCGAACATGAAATTAAAACGGGACTGACCCGAACAGGAATTTTAAACGGGACTGACCCGAACAGGAATTTAAACGGGACTGACCCGAACAGAATTTAAACGGGACTGACCCGAACAGGAATTTTAAACTAGACTGACCCGAACAGGAATTTAAACGGGACTGACCCGAACAGGAATTTAAACGGGACTGACCCGAATCAAGAATTTAAACGGGACTGGCCCGAACAGAATTTAAACGGGACTGACCCGAACAGAAATTAAACGGGACTGACCCGAACAGAAATTAAACGGGACTGACCCGAACGGAAATTAAACGGGACTGACCCGAACAGGAATTAAACGGGACTGACCCGAACAAAAATTAAACGGGACTGACCCGAACGGAAATTAAACGGGACTGACCCGAACAAAAATTAAACGGGACTGACCCGAACGGAAATTTAAACGGGACTGACCCGAACAGAATTTAAACGGGACTGACCCGAACAGGAATTAAACGGGACTGACCCGAACAAAAAATTAAACGGGACTGACCCGAACGGAAATTTAAACGGGACTGACCCGAACAAAAATTAAATGGGACTGACCCGAACGGAAATTTAAACGGGACTGGCCCGAACAGAATTTAAACGGGATTCACTGGGGAAGCTTGAGACAATGAATTGAATTTTACCTGAGAGTAGTTCAAATGTTTGTACCTAGAGAGAGATTGGATCTCTGTAGTTGAAGCGATGGCCGATGTTGGTCCTTAAAACCAACTTTGCAAATAACATTGCTTTAGGTTTGAAAAAGAGAATGATCGCTGTCATTTGTGAACGCAGTGTTCCTGCAAGAAAAGAATAAATAATAATGGATTTACCACCATTATTTGATCCGGTTTGCCTTGAGAATCGTGTAAACATGAGTCTTGTACTATTTTTGCCTCTGTTCCGCGGCATTCGTCTTGGTCGAACTTGTGACTTTTCAAATTCTAAGACTGATAAAGTACGGATTGACCACGTCACCCAATCCAGGTGGTAGCTTTGTTGCATGTTACTCCCTGTATCTGATGATTGAATCCCCTATTTTGCTCAAACCTTTGGGTTTATCACTCATTTGAATTCAATGGTAAAAGAATGATGCGTGAAAACTTGTCATATAACGATCAATGTACATGCAAGATTATTTCCTATGTCGGGCAAAGATAAGCATACGAAAAAATGTAGACAATCATAAGCAGTCATACACAAATAATTGAAAACAACCAAAAGATTCATAAAGATACATTTTGCAAAAGAATATTTGTAAAGAACAATACAAGTTTAGCCAACGAATATCATATTCAAGACTTTGGATATTTTGCTTCGGAATCCGATACTGACAAAAGTATCACAAATATGAGGAAAAGTCCAAATGAACCAGGTCACCAGCTGTTCCTCCCCGCGCTTGTCTGTTATGAAAGACCCGCCTTGGCGCCCTTTCGGGTTTTCACCAAGGTTGCCCCTACCCTTTTTGTTTTTGCTCTTTCTTTTTCTTTTTTGATTTTTTTGATTTTTTTTTCCTTTTTCTTTTTTGATTTTTTTTTTTGATTTTTTTTTCTTTTTTTTTTTTTTTTTTTTTTTTTTCAAGGCGCCCTTTCGGGTTTTCACCTAAAGAATAAAGATACATCTCGACCATGATCGACTCAGAAATATGAGTTAAAGGTTTTCAGGCATCAGTAAAATGCACTTCCCTTGTAGATTAGGCGAAGGCATTACGGACATCACTTGCCAGTTGATTATCAAATTTTTGCTAATAGAAATGCGACAAATGACGGAAGCCAGGACTTTGGGCTTTGTAATGAGGTCAGGTGGGGTGTTTTTCCAGAAAGGTTAAGGCTTGAAAGCAAATTCGATGCCAGGGGTAAAATAAACTGAGATTGCTTTATTCTGAAATCATTTCTGATTTTGAACGAAATCGGGGAAAATTTGCCCCAGTTTGATCGGATTTTAACTCTTTGCATTTCTTCATTGTATTTTCTCACTTTTGCATTTTTCTTTGAAAAACTAAATTTGCCCCGGTGTGGGGTTTCTTTTCCTTTTCTTTTGCTCATCCCTCTTTCAGAAATTAAAATTTTGCCCCAGTGTGGGGTTTTGCAATTCTCAGGGGTTATCAAACGAAGTTTGTCTACTCTGATGGCTCAAAGGGGACAAGTAGAGATAAAATGTTTTTTAGTGTAAAAGAAGATGGCCTGACTTGCATTTCGCCATTTGCATGAATTTCTTAAAGAAAATTTGCATGATCAAATGAAAAACTTTTTGCACATATCTGAGTTGATGGGTTGAGGGAATGCTCGTCCATCCATTTCTGCTAGAATAAGGGCTCCACCAGGTAATACCTTTTGGACAATGAACGGCCCTTGCCAGTTTGGAGCAAATTTGCCTTTAGCTTCTTCTTGCATTGACAAAATCCGCTTTAGTACTTTATCACCTTCTTCGAATGCCCGCCGATGGACTTTTTTGTTATAAGCTCGGGCCACCCGCTTTTGATAACACTGACCATGACAGATAGCGTTGAATCGCCTTTCATCGATCAACGTCAATTGCTCATGGCGCTGCTTCAACCAGTCAGCCTCCTCCAACTTAGCTTCCATAAGGATTCGTAGCGACGGGATCTCAACCTCAGCTGGCAAGACAGCTTCCATTCCATACATAAGTGAATACGGCGTTGCCCCAGTTGATGTTCGGATAGAAGTCCGATATGCCATTAGTGCATAAGGCAGCTTCTCATGCCAATCACGATGCCTTTCAGTCATTTTTGCGTATAATCTTCTTCAAATTCTTATTTGCGGCTTCTACAGCTCCATTCATCTGAGGCCTATAAATGGCAGAATTGCGGTGTTTGATTTTGAACTGCTCACATAGTCCATCTACCATGTCATTGTTCAGATTTTTGGCATTGTCTGTAATCAGCGTCTCGGGTACTCCGAAGCGACAAATGATGTGATCCCTCAAGAAATTGGCCACTACTTTCTTCGTTACATGTTTGAATGACTCCGCTTCAACCCATTTGGTAAAGTACTCGATTGCCACCAATATAAATCGATGCCCATTTGAAGCGGGCGGGTCAATCGTGCCAATTACGTCCATACCCCACATTGAACAGGGCCACGGGGCGGTCATGCTATGCAACTCAGTGGGTGGAGCGCGTATAATATCACCGTGCATTTGGCATTTTATACATCTCCGGACAAAGTCTATACAATCATGCTCCATGGTAAGCCAGAAGTATCCAGTTCTCATGATTTTCTTCGCTAGCAGATGGCCATTCATGTGAGGTCCACAAACGCCGCTATGCACTTCTTTCATCATATATTGAGCTTCATCTTCATCAACGCACCTTAAAAGGTTCAAATCCGGGGTTCTTTTGTACAACACTTCTCCACTTAAGAAAAACTTGGAAACCATTCTGCGCAAAAAACTCTTATCCTTTGAACTAGCATGCTGAGGGTAAGACCCCGTTTTGAGAAATTCCTTAATATCCTTATACCAAGGCATATTATCAGAGGATTCGTCTGCAACCCAACAGTGGGCAGGTTTGTCTTGAAGTTGAATCTGGATTGGTTCGATTTTCAATTCATCTGGATACTGGATCATAGCGGCTAGAGTGGCCAAAGCGTCGGCAAATGCATTTCGGGCTCTCGGGAGATGTCTGAACTCTAAATTTTGAAATTGCTTGGCCAAAGTGAGCAAACTACAATGGTAAGGAAGAATTTTCGAATCCTTGGTTATCCACTGCTTCAAAGTCTGGTGTACGAGCAAATCTGAATCACTGAAAGCTATCAACTCTTTGATTTCCATTTCTAAAGCCATTTTGAGACCAAAAATGCAAGCTTCATATTCGGCCATGTTATTCGTACAAGCGAATTGCAATTTGGCAGCGGCAGGGTAGTGCTTCCCTTCGGGTGACACCAAAACAGCTCCAATTCCAGCTCCGAGAGAATTCGAAGCTCCATCGAAGAAAAGCCTCCATTCAGAACTTTGTTCACTTATATCATCTGCAGCGCCTACAAATAAGACCCTCTCGTCAGGGAAATAAGTACGGAGTGGTTGATAATCATCATCCCTTGGATTTTCCGCCAAATGATCAGCTATAGCTTGCCCCTTGACTGCCTTTTGTGAGGTGAAAACAATATCGAACTCCGAAAGAATTATCTGCCATTTGGCCAATCTTCCAGTCAGCATCGGCTTCTCCAAAAGATACTTCAAAGGATCAGACCGGGAAATAAGATACGTGGTATGGCTCAACAGATAGTGTCTCAACTTCTGGGCTGCCCAGGCCAATGCACAGCAGCTTTTCTCAATGAATGAATAATTAGCCTCGTACTGCGTGAACTTCTTGCTTAGATAGTAAATGGCTTGTTCTTTCCTTCCGGATTCATCGTGTTGACCTAGAACACACCCAACTGCTCCTTCAAGCACGGATAGGTACATGATTAATGGTCGACCGGGCTTCGGTGGTACCAAGACTGGCGGATGCAACAAATAATCTTTAATCTTGTCGAAAGCCCGTTGACACTCCTCATTCCAATACAACGGTACACTTTTTCTCAACAATTTGAACAATGGCTCACAGGTGGCAGTTAATTGGCCAATGAACCTCCCGATAAAATTGATCTTCCCTAAAAAGCTTTTCACGTCCTTCTGAGTTTTTGGCACTGGCATATCTCGAATTGCTTTGATCTTTGCTGGATCTATCTCTATGCCTCTCTTACTGACTATAAATCCCAACAGCTTACCCGCAGGTGCTCCGAAGGCGCATTTCGCAGGATTTAACTTCAAATTGTACCTCCGTAGTCTCTCGAACAATTTCTTCAGATCAACCAAGTGGTCCTCTGCCCTTTTAGACTTGATTATAATATCATCCACGTAGACTTCCATTTCTCGGTGGATCATATCATGAAATAGGGTTGTCATGGTCCTCTGATATGTTGCTCCTGCATTCTTTAAACCGAAAGGCATGACTCGATAGCAAAACGTACCCCAAGGGGTAATGAAAGCAGTCTTCTCCCTATCTTCCTCTGCATCAAAATTTGGTGGTAGCCAGCGAAACAATCGCAAAAGATTTCAATCTCATGTCCGGCAGTATTGTCTAAGAGAATGTGAATATTTGGTAGAGGGAAATCATCTTTAGGACTGGCTTTATTGAGGTCTCTATAATCAACACAAACTCGCACCTCTCCACTCTTTTTTGGAACGGGAACGGGTTAGAAAGCCAAATGGGGTAATGGGAAACAATGATAATGTTGGTTTTGAGTTGTTTTTCAATTTGCTCTTTTATTTTGAGGCTCATATCTGGTTTGAATTTTCGGGGTTTTTGTTTTACGGGTGGAAAAGAAGGGTCTGTGGGCAATCTATGCACTACCACATCAGTTGAAATGCCAGTCATATCATCATAGGACCACGTAAATACGTCCTGGAACATGGTCAAGAATTCAAGCATCTCCTTTTTCTGCCTTTCATTCAAATGAATACTGATCTGCACCTCCTTAGCTTCATCCTTAGTGCCAATGTTTACTGTTTCTGTCTCTTCCAGGTTCGGTTTCGGTTTTTCCTCATATTGTTCAAGATCCTTTGCAAACGAATCGGATACTTCCTCATTATCACTCTCGCTTTGGAGTTCGGATTCACAGACCTCCCCGAGTGATATAGAGATTGCCATTATCGTATTCCAGAACTGTGATATCCAAAGGGTCAAATATTTTTATTTTTGGCCATCTGAAAGAATTAACGAATGTGGGATAATAAGCAAATAAGCATACAACAAACAAATGAACAAACAATATGGATATAGACAACACAACATGACAAGAACAACTTGTGCATTTCATAAAACTTTTGATTGAAAGCAAAACAAAAGAAAGCAAACGGAAACAATATTTACATATGCAAATTTTAGCCAAAAGTAAAGATGCTTTCATTAACTATTTACAGATGCAAAAGTACTTTTCCATGAATCCATATGAATGACAAACCCCCTAGATTTACCGAAACTCCTTCTGAACAGGCAGGAACTCGGCAGTCCAATTAGAAATAGACCCTCAGGGATGTCAGGAAATTCGGCCTCGCTCGGGAAATCATCTTCAAATGTTGCCCCAATGAACAATTGGGACAAACTATCCTCGATTTCTTCAGTTGAATTACCCTCTGCTGTGATTATCTCAGTTGGCCGTGGAAAGGTATACCGTAACGGTGGAATGTCAAAAACCCTTTGTCGGCCCTCTTTTTCTGTTCTTTTACGCTCCTTCATCTCTTTGATGTCCTTGGTGGTTGGCCGGAAACCCAAACCAAACGTATCCCTTTTTTCCATAATCTCCACTGGCTTCAGGATCCCTTGCAGTTCACGCCCCAACCCCTTGTCGAATTTGTATCCTCCACGAATCATTTCTCTGGCCATCATTACACTGGCCTTTGAGAGAGTTTGTTCCTCCGTGGTTATCCAACTTACGGAGACTATATCGGATGTGCTGTGAGGGGACATGGTAACACTTTGACTACCCTCCTCTTTAACTCCAGAATCGGTGATCACCAGGCAGTCCTCTTCAGCAAAGATAGTGATTAGTTTGTCATTTACCACGAACTTGAGTAATTGATGCAACGAAGACGGCACGGCCCCAGACTTGTGAATCCATGGCCTTCCAAGTAAAATATTATAAATGCTCGGGAAGTTCATGACTTGGCAAGTTATTTGAAATTGGGCGGGCCCCATCTCGATTACTAAATCTCCTCTCCTATTGGCTCCCTCTGCGCTCCATCAAACCCTCGAACGATAGTCCCTGAAGGCCTCAGCTTGATGTCTTGCAATCCTAGCTTCTCCAAGGTACTCCAAGGACAGATATTAAGTGCGGACCCGTTGTCAATTAGCACCTTCGGCAGCATTTTTCCGTTGCACCTCACTGTTATGTACAACGCCTTATTATGACCAATGCCTTCCGTCGGCAATTCATCATCAGAAAAGAACTTGTTTGTTGAATAATACGCTCCCAACCACGTTTGAAAAATTATCAACAGAAATGTCCCTCGGAATTTGAGCTCTTGTTAATACGTCGATCAACATCCCTATCTGGGCAGGTGATTTGCTTAGCTTTTCCACTATGTTGTATTCACTTCTCTGGAGTCGTTTAAGGAAATCCACGGCTTCTTTCTCGGTGATTGTTGGTTTGATGGGTGGCTCAGAACTATTGGCTTGAATTGGAGTAGTAGTCTCAAATGGATTTACAGTCTTCCCCGATCTGGTAACTACTGACACTCCTTCTTTGCGGTTGAATTCTCCCCGATCTGTATGCTAGGCTCATCGTAATTCCACGGCACTTGTTGCAGACTTAATACGGGCTCCTGCTTCGGGAATTCGATGACTACGGTTTCAAAGCTTCATTCTCCGCTGGCGTGAGATCTAAGACAAAAGGCTTGTTATCTTCTTCGAATGGCAACTCTATGACAAACGGTTGGTCCGTGACCCCAAACACTTCAGCTTCTATTGCCAATTTCTTGATTGTTCCTCGTACTCCGCATCGTCCATAATAACCCCAACATGCTCTGGCAAGGGGTTTTGATTTACGTTTGGCCCTTGCGGCTCCCTCTTTCTGATCACGATTTCTCCAGACTCAACCATATCCTGAACTTTATGCTTTAGCGCCTTGCAATCCAAAGTTGCATGCCCAGGGGCCCCCGAATGATATGCGCAAACAGCTTGCGGGTTATACCAAACGGGCATGCCATACGGGTAGGTAGGAGGTGGTACTGTACCAATTTTTCCAGAGGCCCTTAACTGCGTCATACAGTTGGTCTAAAGGCCTACCTAAAT